>OY728157.1:1723078644-1723228835 GCA_963277665.1 Viscum album | reverse complement strand
CATAAAAGGGTGAGCTCAAATGCTCAGTAAGGGTAAACAAAAGAAATATCAAACAGATCATATATATAAGAACATAGCTTTTGGAAATCTTATCCTGCAAAAAAAAACTCATAATATCATAACATGGGATAAATCATAGAAGTGAAATGTAATCCCAAAAATCATAACTTAAAACATGAAACTTTGTGGCATACACACATAATCATAGATAATCATTTCTTGTTAGTCAAGACTCAATGCCAAGACTATCTTAGTGGACAAAGTCCCTTTCTGAATCGAGTAACCCTCGTTTCAGTCCTGTTTCACTGAACCGGTATAACCTACCATTTCAGCCATGTCTATCTCATGAGATATAAAATCTTTACCCAATGCATTGGAGGGAGATATAGGTCCCACCCATCTTATAATGAATCTTTTCTTATGTGTGCCACATAATCATAAAACATACATCATAGCATAACCCATGTAATAAAAATGGGATTCTTAAACGACATGACATCATAAAACAACTCATATAAGATAAAGGAATTCATAAAAATAATTTCATCATGATCAAATCAATTTAATAATAGGGATAAAAACAGAACCCTTTATTATCTTAGATGGAAAATAATTTTGATAAAACACTTGAACTCCATTCTTGAGGAAAATATCCTTTCTTCTTCAAAAACATTTTTCCTTTCATAACATGCCATACAACTTTAAAATAAAAGAAGTTGATTAAAAATAAACTTGAAAACTTGTAAAGGAAGATTCTTGGAAATTTTGTTTTAAAAATCCATTCATTCCATATAAGTTAAAAAAAACATTCTTCGTACTTTTGTCGGAAAAGTCAAAAAGTACCTCGTACGAAAAACGACAAAGGATTCCTTTCGTACATATTACTAAAAACTCACCGAAGGGTAAAAATGGATTTAAACAATTGTAGGTGGATGGAAATAATATTACATATTGATGAAACATGGATGTGGATGATAAAATACACCCTAGTAAATACTTACGAATAAACAATCTCGGATAAAAATGAGATTGTGATATTTCCCTTACCTTAGGTCCGACTTGCTTTGTAAGTGTCCGAACCTCCTGTATAATGATTTAAATCATGTTATTGACTTATTACAGAATCATATTCATTGTTATGATATCATATATGGTTCACTTATGACATTATATTACCCGTTCTTTTGTAAATTCCATGTTAAAGAAGCGTTTTGGGTAAAATCGTTTCATTTATCGTAGGTGTTTTGACTTGTTGTTCTTGACATAATTATTACTTATATCATGATTTACTCACTTCCAGAATATAAAATATGATTTATATATCATATATATTCAGTATATATATATATATAATAGGTAGATAAATAAAATGAAAAATACCGTTCATGGAGACGGTAGTCCGTACGTACGCATGAACGCTGTTTTCCTTTCCTTATTGTCTTGAATGGAAGTAAGTTGATGACATACATATATATATATACATAAATCCAGTAACTTTATAATGTCATATATTTCATTATTATTTCTTATATATACTTTATAATCATTCTTAAATGGTTAACATGGAGAATGAATCTCATCGCGTCGTGGAGACGGTAGTCCGTACGTACGCACGAGCGATGATATCATTTCTATAAATATTGATTGAATTGGAGTGGATTATACAATATATCAGAATCAATATGATGTTGTAATAACTATGTATATTTATTCTTTACACCATTATACCCATCCATGTAAGGTGGTGGTGGAAAATAGATTACACCACGGCGTGGAGACGGTATTCCGTACGTACGCACGCGTGGTGATTTCTTTTTCCGTAGGATGGATAGATGGTGAAATAGGTTTGTTTCATACTTATAATAACATATCAGTATATGAGTGATACTGATGTTATTACTTCATAATGAAACAACCTAAGAAGAAGAAGTGGAAGAAGAAATAAAGATGAAGAATTGGTAACGGTAATTACCTCTTCTTTGAAGTGCCTCTTTGAGACCTCCTCTTAGGGCACTAGAATTGGTCTTTGAGGAAGACCAGAACCTCTAGGATGTTGCTAGGGAAGTGGAGAAGAGATTTCGTCAGGGGTTGGCCGAGCTTGAGTGCTCAAATTGGTGTGAGGAGGAGGGGGAGGAGGTGCCCTTTTATAAGGGAGGAGAGGGGCACCTTAGGAATATCTCAAAATATCATTTTATATTAAAGTAAAAATCGGTTTATAATGGTTCCAAAGGGTCTTATTTCGAAGCTAAAGTGGGGATGGGTCGAAATCCTATCAACCAATATAATTTAGACAAGTTTAGGATATTATTTTAACCTTATCAATTAGATTTAACTCTAAGTTAAATAATTTAACATTTACCGTGTCTTTTTGTTTTCTTTCACTATATGGTTAATACACTTACTATAACATGCCAAACGAACCCCAAATTGTTTATTATTAATATATATATCCTTATCTAAGTCATTTGGCCGAACCTTAGATTTTTAGGAATAAAATAACAATTAATAATATAATATTTTATTTAAAAACTATTTTGTGTCAATTTTGACACTATTTGATATATGATTTTTGTGAAAGTCATAACAGAATTAAATGTTCGAACCAAGTTGATTAAATCAACATTAATATATCATAGTAACCTAGAAAATTAGTGTAATTCATAAAAATTTTCAAATTACATTTATTTTGGTGTTTATAACATCAATTATGTCAATATTTCATTAATAAGATAATTACTGCATCATCGTTGTGTCATAAATAAATTAATTTATTTGATGTCTAAAAATTACAAATAAAATACCATCATGTAGGAAATCTTTTTATCTTTCTAATGAATATTTACAATCGAATTTATCTTATGTATAACCCCATATTAAAAATGTTTTTGTAAATAAACTTTGATTTTAACTCTTTTAACCCTTCTTTAAATAAATTAATAATAAATGTCCTAATCTAACCCAAGTGGGCCTAAATGGTCATATTTTATTCCTAAGTTTGTTTTTGGTCGAATTACACTTGTCCAATAGAATTAGGACATGTGTTAGGGTAATATTAATATCATATTTACCCTTAGTTACCCTATTTACTATTAACCGCGGTAAAAAAAAGTAAAAAGTTACTATTCACCAAAAATTATTTTCATCTCATTGAACCACATTTTAGTCCTTGATATTAACCGTGTCTGTCGGATTTTCAAAATTCTATTCACAGAAGCGGTAAAATTAAGTTTTATGCAAAATTCAGTTTTTTTAACCTACCACTTAGTAGTTTCACTATTCATCAAAAATTGATGTTTTCAGAACAATGCCAAAATTTCATCCTAAGCTATATTTCATATTCCGAATTCAAAAATGAAATCTATTTTGAAAAATAAGATTTACAGAATTTTAAAAAGTGGTTATTACTATTCATAACGGCTAGTTTTAATAATATTTTAATAGCATATCATTGTTTCGTGAAACTCAGTATTACGTACCACACACGCTATCGAGGAAGGTTGCGATTGCGTGTAATGCAAGGCAAGTCAAGGATGCGTGTTGTGCAAGCTCCTTTTGGTGTAGCGTACAAAACAAGACATTAATAAAATTAAAAATAATATTTTTTTATAAAATCTTGGGCTGTTACATTCTACCCCCCTTAAAATGAATTTCGCCCTCGAAATTTGTCAGGGTTATAAATGGTTTACTATTCGAAAGTTTCTTTAATAGAAACCCACATCGTAAAAAGGAATACCAAAACTTGGCTTTAAAAACTAAAGTATGAAATGTAACGATTACCCAAATAAACTAATCACTGGGTTTCCACATAGGTGAAAATATGGATATGGAAGAGAAATCTAACCATCATGTTCTGATGGAGAGTGGTAGAGAACATGGCTATGGAAAAGTCAGTAATCACAAATCCATAAATTTGTGACGATCTAAGGTACCATCTGATTCATCAGGTATAAGATCACTAGGACAACATTTTTGGTTTTCAAGATCATTTCCCTAAAGTTGAAAATTTGAATTAGAATAAATACTTTCTTTATTTTGGTACAATCTCACTATTGTTCATGCCTTGAACAATTTCCACTTCATCTCTTAAATAAATGAAGTTGAATTTGTTATTCGTGAAGTGTTAGCAGATCATGTGATAGAATGACGGGTCATTTCATCCATCTCAAACAAAAGGTTAGCAAAAATTATATACATAAGTCGATCTATAGTGAGATTAATCATATATGGTTCCTAAAATGGACTTATACTTCATATATCATACTGCTTAATATAATAAAACTAGTTTCTACTAAACAGGGACTTCCTGTAGGTCAGTGGTAGGCGATAAAGGCCAGTCGCACTTCGGTTGTGGGTTCGATTCCTACAGCCTTGTCCGAAGCGATGGGCTGTCGCCCGTCCTGCAGGTTGTCCTTTTTCTAAAACTATATTACTATAACATCCCATCAATAATATCGAAAAAAAAACTTCTATCCTTAAACAATACTAACTTATGTCCAACATAATCCATTCCAATCTTTAGGCTTATCCATAATACTGCATTCCATTCTCATAACATAGTGAAAACGATTACCAGAGATTTAACACCATCGTCGATCCCCACATATCATAAGATATGTCTTGTTGGTCACATTCCAAACATTCAAAGTCCTTAATCGTGTATTCTCTTGAATACCTTAGTGAAAACATGAGTGCAGTTAAAAGTTAACACTTTCTACATACCAAAATCCTCAAAATTCTATATACTCAAACCATGATATCACTTAGTCCTTATATCAATCATGAGCTCATGAATACTATCAAACATCTCATTATCTTCTTATCCTTTCATTATGCACTTATCATCTACTTTCCAAAAGTATCTGAATAACCTTTCATGGTTACTGGTACCATTCATCATACACTTTCAAAACTTAAGGAAAGACAACAGTGTAACAATCCTTAGATGTATCCTTATTCCATGAGATTACTTATACAACATTACACATGATAAACATGTAATCATTCCACTATATTCTTAGACCATTGACCGAGCTTCAACATTTCTTTCATCTCACATATCATTTGTAGTCTCTTCATCATCATCCACATAAATACTTCCCATACGACCATACTGATTATCTTCATGAGACTTTCCCTTAGGGCATTGGTTTGCATAATGCCCGCACATTCCACATTTAAAACATTTAACCATTGTTGATGTCGTAGCAATACCATTATCATCATCCATGTTGTTAACTGAACCTTTTCCTTTGCATTTACTTGCTTTGTGTCATTCTTTTCCACACCCAAAGCATCTTCCAGTTCCTTTGAAACATTCTCCTTGATGCCTCTTCCCACATGATTTACATAGGGGAAATTGAACTTTCTTTCCTCTATGATCATCATGAAACTCCATCTTTCTCTTATTAGCCGAGTCAGGAAACTTACCAAATTTTACTTTATTAATCATATTATGAGATTGCTGATTCGGCATAATAATGATGTTTGGACTTCCAAATCCCATTTCATTTGGTTGCTCATAAAAAATATCATTCCATTGTCCAGCATATCCTCCATTATCATGAATCACCTTGTTTCCATCCATTTTCTAAAACCCAAAAAGAATAGTGTGAGAGGCAAAAATCATGCTAGGGAAAACAACATTATAAAGGGGGAGTACCTTCAATATCTAACATCTTAGGTTTAATTCTATGATCGTTAGCGTAGTTCTAGTACTATAACCTATACGTATACTTAACCTTAGGGACATCCCTAGACATATCGTAGAAATATCTCTAGGGATCTCACTAACGTTTTCGCGTCCTAGTTTCCAAAGGTTAACTAAACCTTTCCTCTGATACCAACTGTAGAGACCCGAAGCCTGACGTACATTGACATTACATTACTTTTGCGGAATACTTAGTACATAACAAAATCACACACTAAAGGATCGTAATAGTTTAGTGTCTTTGGAAACTTGGAACGTAATCTTCTAATCGTGGTGAAAGTTCTTCAATATCTCCCATAAAGGTCATCCCTTTTTTTTACCTAAAACCTTTCTTTATATCCTAGGGAAAAGAAAACATAAAAGGGTTAGCTCAAATTCTCAGTAAGGGTAAACAAAAGAAATATCAAACACATCATATATATAAGAACATAGCTTTTGGAAATCTTATCCTGCAAAAAAAACTCATAATATCATAACATGGGATAAATCATAGAAGTGAAATGTAATCCCAAAAATCATAACTTAAAACATGAAACTTTGTGGCATACACACATAATCATAGATAATCATTTCTTGTTAGTCAAGACTCAATGCCAAGACTATCTTAGTGGACAAAGTCCCTTTCTGAATCGAGTAACCCTCGTTTCAGTCCTGTTTCACTGAACCGGTATAACCTACCATTTCAGCCATGTCTATCTCATGAGATATAAAATCTTTACCCAATGCATTGGAGGGAGATATAGGTCCCACCCATCTTATAATGAATCCTTTCTTATGTGTGCCACATAATCATAAAACATACATCATAGCATAACCCATGTAATAAAAATGGGATTCTTAAATGACATGACATCATAAAACAACTCATATAAGATAAAGGAATTCATAAAAATAATTTCAACATGATCAAATCAATTTAATAATAGGGATAAAAACAGAACCCTTTATTATCTTAGATGGAAAATAATTTTGATAAAACACTTGAACTCCATTCTTGAGGAAAATATCCTTTCTTCTTCAAAAACATTTTTCCTTTCATAACATGCCATACAACTTTAAAATAAAAGAAGTTGATTAAAAATAAACTTGAAAACTTGTAAAGGAATATTCTTGGAAATTTTGTTTTAAAAATCCATTCATTCCATATAAGTTATAAAAAACATTCTTCGTACTTTTGTCGGAAAAGTCAAAAAGTACCTCGTACGAAAAACGACAAAGGATTCCTTTCGTACATATTACTAAAAACTCACCGAAGGGTAAAAATGGATTTAAACAATTGTAGGTGGATGGAAATAATATTACATATTGATGAAACATGGATGTGGATGATAAAATACACCCCAGTAAATACTTACGAATAAACAATCTCGGATAAAAATGAGATTGTGATATTTCCCTTACCTTAGGTCCGACTTGCTTTGTAAGTGTCCGAACCTCCTGTATAATGATTTAAATCATGTTATTGACTTATTACAGAATCATATTCATTGTTATGATATCATATATGGTTCACTTATGACATTATATTACCCGTTCTTTTGTAAATTCCATGTTAAAGAAGCGTTTTGGGTAAAATCGTTTCATTTATCGTAGGTGTTTTGACTTGTTGTTCTTGACATCATTATTACTTATATCATGATTTACTCACTTCCAGAATATAAAATATGATTTATATATCATATATATTCAGTATATATATATATATATAATAGGTAGATAAATAAAATGAAGAACACCGTTCATGGAGATGGTAGTCCGTACGTACGCATGAACGCTGTTTTCCTTTCCTTATTGTCTTGAATGGAAGTAAGTTGATGACATACATATATATATATACATAAATCCAGTAACTTTATAATGTCATATATTTCATTATTATTTCTTATATATACTTTATAATCATTCTTAAATGGTTAACATGGAGAATGAATCCCATCGCGTCGTGGAGACGGTAGTCCGTACGTACGCACGAGCGATGATATCATTTCTATAAATATTGAATTGAATTGGAGTGGATTATACAATATATCAGAATCAATATGATGTTGTAATAACTATGTATAGTTATTCTTTACACCATTATACCCATCCATGTAAGGTGGTGGTGGAAAATAGATTACACCACGGCGTGGAGACGGTATTCCGTACGTACGCACGCGCGGTGATTTCTTTTTCCGTAGGATGGATAGATGGTGAAATAGGGTTGTTTCATACTTATAATAACATATCAGTATATGAGTGATACTGATGTTATTACTTCATAATGAAACAACCTAAGAAGAAGAAGTGGAAGAAGAAATAAAGATGAAAGAATTGGTAACGGTAATTACCTCTTCTTTGAAGTGCCTCTTTGAGACCTCCTCTTAGGGCACTAGAATTGGTCTTTGAGGAAGACCAGAACCTCTAGGATGTTGCTAGGGAAGTGGAGAAGAGATTTTGGCAGGGGTTGGCCGAGCTTGAGTGCTCAAATTAGTGTGAGGAGGAGGGGGAGGAGGTGCCCTTTTATAAGGGAGGAGAGGGGCACCTTAGGAATATCTCAAAATATTATTTTATATTAAAGTAAAAATCGGTTTATAATGGTTCCAAAGGGTCTTATTTCGAATCTAAAGTGGGGATGGGTCGAAATCCTATCAACCAATAGAATTTAGACAAGTTTAGGATATTATTTTAACCTTATCAATTAGATTTAACTCTAAGTTAAATAATTTAACATTTACCGTATCTTTTTGTTTTATTTCACTATATGGTTAATACACTTACTATAACATGCCAAACGAACCCCAAATTGTTTATTATTAATATATATATCCTTATCTAAGTCATTTGGCCGAACCTTAGATTTTTAGGAATAAAATAACAATTAATAATATAATATTTGATTTAAAAACTATTTTGTGTCAATTTTGACACTATTTGATATATGATTTTTGTGAAAGTCATAAAAGAATTAAATGTTCGAACCAAGTTGATTAAATCAACATTACTATATCATAGTAACCTAGAAAATTAGTGGAATTCATAAAAATTTTCAAATTACATTTATTTTGGTGTTTATAACATCAATTATGTCAATATTTCATTAATAAGATAATTACTGCATCATCGTTGTGTCATAAATAAATTAAATTATTTGACGTCTAAAAATTACAAATAAACTACCATCATGTAGGAAATCTTTTTAGCTTTCTAATGAATATTTAAAATAGAATTTATCTTATGTATAACCCCATATTAAAAATGTTTTAGTAAATAAACTTTGATTTTAACTCTTTTAACCCTTCTTTAAATAAATTAATAATAAATGTCCTAATCTAACCCAAGTGGGCCTAAATGGTCATATTTTATTCCTAAGTTTGTTTTTGGTCGAATTACACTTGTCCAATAGAATTAGGACATGTGTTAGGGTAATATTAATATCATATTTACCCTTAGTTACCCTATTTACTATTAACCGCGGTAAAAAAAAGTAAAAAGTTACTATTCACCAAAAATTATTTTCATCTCATTGAACCACATTTTAGTCCTTGATATTAACCGTGTCTGTCGGATTTTCAAAATTCTATTCACAGAAGCGGTAAAATTAAGTTTTATGCAAAATTTAGTTTTTTTAACCTACCACTTAGTAGTTTCACTATTCATCAAAAATTGATGTTTTTCAGAACAATGCCAAAATTTCATCCTAAGCTATATTTCATATTCCGAATTCAAAAATGAAATCTATTTTGAAAAATAAGATTTAAAGAATTTTAAAAAGTGGTTATTACTATTCATAACGGCTAGTTTTAATAATATTTTAATAGCATATCATTGTTTCGTGAAACTCAGTATTACGTACCACACACGCTATCGAGGAAGGTTGCGATTGCGTGTAATGCAAGGCAAGTCAAGGATGCGTGTTGTGCAAGCTCCTTTTGGTGTAGCGTACAACACAAGACATTAATAAAATTAAAAAGAATATTTTTTTATAAAATCTTGGGCTGTTACAGTAATGGGGACAAGGAGTGTTCTTTTTACAATATGAAGGGGAATGATGTCTATAACTATGAAAGTTGGAATGGTAAGATGAATATTCCAATCTATGACTTGGAGAGAAAATACACTACTGTCCCTTATAATGTGGATAAGATAGGGGTTATATCAGTGTAGAAGGATACTGGGAAACTATAGACTTAATCACTTCAACATCACCTTAGGATGGTCCTTCTAATGAAAAAAACATGGATTATTCTCAGTGTGTTGTATTTACTCTAGAGGGACCACCCCCGGGAAAATCCTTGAATGAGGACAATGTACCCCTTCCTGATAGAGAGATAAACATTGGATAGAACATCCAGTTTGAGGGGCATGTATTTTGGGGGCACCTTTCCCTGATGTTTTGTACATATCCAAGGGACTGTAGGTATTTGCAACTTTGTAGGAAAGACTAATGTAAATACTCATGAATGGGAAAAATAGGCAGAAAGTCAATGTGGACCTCTATACAAATGTAGCTGGTCTTGAAGAGAGTACTTCAAATGAGGCAACATTTGATAGCATGCCTACATAGAGGTGTTTCTTTTAGGATGCTTTACCTAACCTGATTACATCTCATGGTTCTCAAGTGGTGAAAATGGGAAAAAATTCTTGCAGGTTCCTACCTATCATTAATTGATGATGACACATTCTGAGGGACCCCTCATGCATGTTTCATACATAGCTATCTAGGAACAATCCAGGAAGGAAACCTCACCAGGTTCGCTGAATATGAGTACACCCAAGGATCATCAAAATAAGTTGCAGTAGAATCCCGTACCTACTAAAAATAATGATCAGTATGGGGTTTCACGAAAGTACCTTTTGCAATGATTACTAAGAATAAGGCATCCATAGAGTCACAATCTTATCCTAGATAGTATATGGATAAATTTACACACCTAAGTCGTGTATTATGGTATGATGATGAGGAGGAAATTTCAATCAGTTAGAAGGTTATCATCTCCTACAATATGGAAAATGAAGATGAATATCCAAAAGCTAAATACATGTATGATAAAGGCATGGGTAGTGACCCAAAATTAAAGAACAAGAAAAATAATTGGAGTAATGGTATAGAGAAACTGCCCCCTGCCCCCTGCCCCCTACCCCCTCCATCCTGTACCCTACCCTCTGCCCCCTGCCCCCCTCCACCCATCCCCTTAGCTTGCACAACACCCCCTGCACCCTCCCTGCCTCCTGCCCCCCCGCACCCTCCCCCCTGCCCCTACCCCTGCCCCCTACCCCCTACCCCCCTCCACCCTGCCCCCCTACACCCCTCCACCCTGCCCCCTTCCCCCCTCCACCCATCCCCCTATCATACTTCAATACATCCCAAAGATATTATCAAAAACACTTCAAGTCATAAAATGACTATTTTAAACAAATATAACAAAAGACCAAAATATATGATGCAAGAACCACAAATCAAGGACCCCTCTCAACATACATGGTGTAGTATGGTAAAAAGAAATAAATGAACTTACCAAAATGTTACCATCATACAAAATGGTGCCTTAAGAGTACTTTGGGTGCATATTTCTTTTTCACACTAAGCCTATATTTTACCTACAAGAAATAAAGAAAAAAAGATCAAAATAAATCAGAAGTAATTATGTAGAGAATAAATAATTGATAAGAAATATATTTGTGTTTATGTGCCTAATTACAAACATGTATCCTGCAAAAATATTAGATGCAAGAACCACAAATCAAATCTTACTTGAGAGGAAAATGTTTTGTTTTGAAAAGTTCAACAATTAGAAATTAGAGCTTCAAAAATTTCATCACCAGTTGCACCCTATCTTCATCAAACTGTAAAAGGTTTATGGAAGAAATAAGGTGATACAATCATATCGAGCACAACAATTGAGTACCATAGAATTCAGCTCATAAAAAATATTTTAGAATTGGAACCATAAAACTATGATTAAATTTTTATTTTATGTTTGTAAAACTACATGGGAACAAAATAATATGTTAATATCACTCTAATCAAAACCAATAACTGAGAAGTGAAGTTCACATAGATGCTCATTACCAATAATGGATGTTCCCCCTTGCTTGTCGGTTGCATGCCAACGTGCCCGCATTTGAACCAACACCAACCACCTCGTCCTATGGTAGAAATGATTAATTAGATATATGCATCAATTTGTAACAATAAAGAATTTTTTTATCTAATTACAAAAAAAGCATATAACTAATATATTAAAAACAAAAGAAATGAATAACATAGAGTTTAAATAATCACACAAAATGCCTGAATGATACCCACTAGTTACTATATTAACAACTTCAACACATATTCATGGATTTTAATGTAGATGCATGTTAACATTTGAAGTTCAAAAATGATTTTTAGTAAAACATTAAAATAAGAATACACACCATAATTTCAATAGAAAAAGGTAGTAAAAAAGGAAGAAACAACCAACAGATTTAACAAGATGATTTCAGCATACAAAATTTATTAAAAGGAAACTTCCAACCATTTATTTCAACAACAAAAAAGAGGTGAAGTTTCAAGTTTAAGTAGAAAAATCACAGAATTTAAACTATTACTCCCATGGTGTAGATGCTCAATTCATTTGAGATCATTGGAAAAAATTTCCCTTCTTTTCTTGTTGAATAAATACCTTTGGTTTCCAAAATTTCATCTCCTATAAGTGTAAACATATACATTAATTTATAAAATTTAAAGTTCAAAACAGAACAAAACTAGAGTAAAAACTAAGGTAGATTGGTTCAAAGTTACTATGAAATATAACTTCTCTAGATCTATAAAAATCGTTGAATCTATACTTCAATAGGATGTGAAGTTATGCTCACCAAAGTACTAAAAAATATAAATTATAACGTACATTCACTTATTCTATGTGAATAACGTAATTTTTTTAATAAAAATCAATAAAAAGGAATGTTTAAACAATGATTTAGAATTATAAAATTTAGGATTAGAAAAAAATTGTGTAACCTTACCTCACACTTAATTTGAAGTATATAATAAGAATTTAAACTCTTAAAAATTTAAGGGTGGAAGGAAACAACCTGAAAATTTTCTTAGAGTGAAAGAAGTTACTCAAAATGGGCTACCACGTGAAGTGACCCACCTAACTTCATACAAAAAAAGACATCAATCAAAAAACTTTATTAAAGAAGGTCAAATAAAAAAACTAAAAAATGTAACAAGATAATCTTGGGTTTATCCCCCAAGGGGTTCTATATTTACATTTCTCATAGTTGAAAAATCATTGATTCAACCCCAATTAGATGGAGGATGTGTCTTCTTACTTAAGAACTAGCATAAAATCTTCTTTCTAGCTATAGTAATCAACTCAAATAGTTTTTTAACACCCCATTTTAATATACTTTTAATTTTACCCCTTTGAAATTATAACTTCCTAGGAGTAGTGGAAAGGGGGGAAAAGGGGGTATATTCCCTCTTCTTCAACTTGAGGAGTGATGTGCATAAATAGTAAAAATTCAATTCTTGGATGTGATTTTTCATCCGATTCAATATCTTATATAAATTCATTATTAAAAACCACATATGTATCAATATCCACTTTTTCATTAGTGTGAAACTTCAAAATATCCTCTTGCTCTTCGACCACTCCCAAACATTGAATTACAATTAGATTTTTTGAGTTTCAAAAGTTTCTCATCGGGTGTATTAATAACCTTCTCATGTACCTCTAGTAAATCATGAAGTTCACTTGAATCTACACAACATACATAGGGAGAAGAGAAATCAAAATCATAGACAAAAAAATCACAATAATATAAAATAAAATCTTGTTCAATTAAATAAAAAACTTCATTAATTTGGTCATCTTGCTCTTTTTAAAGAAAAAACGGTGATCCTAGGAGTGTTTCTAAGTTAGAAGTGATTTATTCAACCTCCTCCAACCTCTTATCAAAACAAAAATCCTCAATTTTATAATTTTTCAAAGTAAAGGAAAGGGTATCTTTAATTGGTTCATTATCTTATGATTTCAGAAGAATTTTTAAGGGATTATCAGGAATATCCGACTACTAAAAGACCACCTTGGAAAGGTGGGTTACATTCCTTCTATTTGTCCATTGACATATTCATAGACCTAGTCCCCATTGGTAGAGAAAAATATGAGTAATCCCTTTTATCTTTCTAGTTGACCCTCCCTATCTTACTCTTCTCATACATGGATACATTTAATCCTGAACCTCGTCCTCTAAATCACCTAAAAAGTGGAAAGAACATTCATCACATGACCAATTTTCAGGGACCTGCTCCTCTCCAACGGTTCTGACCAGGTATTGTTCAAAACTCAGGACTAGTTCATCATATGACAAAAGATTAAAATGGTTATCCATCACAACACCTCCCACTTCTATAGAACTCTTCATGAATGTGGCCTCACTCCCTTAAACCTATTCCGATACATTGCCGCTTGTGGAAAATGAGAAAACGGAGGGATTCTTGGGACCACCCTCATCCATATTCTTCAGTTCCATAACCGAGTAATGCTCACTGACTCCATGGAGAAGAGGGCGCGGCGCGGAGGGCACGGCGAGGAGGGCGCGGCGAGGAGGGCGCGGCGCGGAGGAGGCGTCGGCGAGGAGGCGTCGGGGAGGAGGGCACGGCGAGGAGGCTTCGGGGAGGAGGGCGGGGCAAAAAGGAGGGCGCTGCGAGGAGGGCGCGGCGAGGAGGGCGCAGCGCGGAGGAGGCGTCGGCGTGGAGGTGTCGGGGAGGGGGAGGGGAGGGCGTGGTGAGGAGGAGGAATCGCGAGGGGGTGGAAAATGAGCCTAATGGGTTTGGGAAAAAAATACGGGGCTGCTGGATATAGCCACGGATGAAATAATTAACCGTGGCAGTATAAAAGATATAGCCACAGACCTATAAAACCGTGGCTATAGGTTCGTGGCTAGAATTCATAGGAAAATGTGTAGATTAAAGAATGAAATAAGAAACAATCTATTATCCGATAGAAAACACTGGGTTATAAAAAATAAGAGTTGGCCTAATAATCTCTTGAATTTCCTCTATACCTATTGGATGATGACTCTTAATTGCACCCCAGTGACCTCATATCCCTAGTATGTGAAACCAAGTAAGTCATTCCCATCGAGGATTAGATACCATGGATCTAAATAGATTTATACAACAACAATAGTCTAGAAATAATGAAACAAGATCACTTGGATGATTTGGAATCCCTCATAGAGAACAACTTCCAAGCATTTCCCAATCTAGAGAGAAACCAAAACTAGATGAAAATATAATTCAAAAATATGGTTTCATATGCTCCATACAATACGGTGACATGGTACTGGATCACAGAACAAGGATGATACCCAAATAAATAAACCGAAGTTGGTGCCCAAGTGGGAATGACCTTACCTCATTCATAAGGTCTATTCCAATGGGGTATACTCTTTGATCACCATATATAGAGATCCTATCACACCTCCCACCAATGTGATGTTTCTGAAGTAGTACTTCGCATGAGGATACCCATGGTCCATGAAAGAAAACCTAAAAATATTTTCTTGGTTCCAAGAATTATGAATATAAAATATTCACAAATGTTCCAAAATTTATGACCCTAAACTACCAGAAACCTCATGGTCGAGCTAGTATGACCCTAAAATATTCATAACTGGTCAAAGAAACAAGACCTTAAAAATATCCTTAATCTAAAATCTTTGAACATAAACAAGGAGTCATATTCCATGAATTATGAAAATAACTATTTTCTACCAATATTGTTTGAGTTTAATGACTTTAAACTATAGATATTGACATCCTAGGCACACAAAATTAAATAATGATCTTACTCGATATAAAATTAAGATGACTCATATGATAACTATGGGATGATATGAAAGGTCTTACAATTTTTATAACCATGGTGCCTCATAATATATGTATGATATTGTCTAAAAAAATACCCCACTTGGAATCAATATGAATCGTATGATATGAGACGAACTAAACCATCATCTATATAACACGATGCTAAACTCTAGCATTACCCATGTCATAAATTTGGGATTCCCTCAAGAGAGAGGATTTCCCCCAATTTTGGAATTTAAATCCTACTATTACATAATTTTGAACCATGTGTGGATTGACTACCATTTTCATGGGATACGTTGTAATTCCTATACCTCTCATTTATAGGTCTAGATAAATATATTTCAACCCTACATCCCCTTAGTCCCATTTACACACACAACATTATGACTTTAACTTGTGTGTAGTCCATCTCAAGGTGTGAACATGGTATATAAGACTATTTGGGTCCATTTACAGTAGGTTTTACCACTTCTGTGACACATATATTACTGTGAAACCAAATTATACATATTCCAAGCATCATGAATTTAAAATATCATCTACATTCATCTCGGTCTGATCATTATAACATTATACGATATGGAATTTTTTTCTGAGGAATTTTTGTGGTGTGTGGGATGTCCTGCCCTCAATTCAAATCAAATTCAACCTCATTAATGAATTGAATTTTTTTTGAAAATATACCTGTTTCAGTAGCCCATGAATCATGAATGTAAATTGTTTTCTCTCATCCAGGAGGTATGACATTAAACATTGATCAACCATCTTCAGGATCACTTCATTTGTTATAGGACATCCTGGTATCCGTTCACATGGGTTTTAAGAATTTTTCAATGCATTATCGTCCTTAAAGATCCTCTATATACTCAAATCATCAAGAATATAAACGATTTTCATTTTCACTAAGCTCCATGAACTCAAACAAGAAGACTACATCAAGGCATTGTGAACCTAAACTATATTCATGCACCCATTATTCACATGGTTTTCACCATCTCTGGTGTTGCATAAATCTAACAGCTCTACCATACAAAACTATATAAGGCTTGATTCCTATCCTTATCGGATGTGCAATGATGGATAGACCATCTATCTCTAGGACAAACCATAGATTAATTGTAAAATCATATGTTACATATGGTTATATCACCATGATATTCTCATATTTTCCTCCTTTTGGGAATAAGCCCCATTAATTTCGCTTGAACAACTAGAAATCTAGTATTCCCTCAAAAATAGATATATATGGTAGAAAATAATTGGAAGATGAAGGCATATCCTACACTAATGTTCCTAGTTCTTGATGTTAATCTACAGTATTACCCTATACAAAACCACGATGCCTCATAAGATATTTAAGGGATGGAAATCAAACCAAAATCCATGGAACACAATTCTAAAATGTTGACATACCCTATATAATTTCCGGATGCCTCAGATTCAAAAATGGTATGATTTAGTATCCTTATTCATGAAGATCGACCCGAGCAGCAGAAATATCTTACATAAAAGAGTGGAAATATTCTTGAGAAGGATCTAATTACTACTGATATGGATTTTGAAAAAACTATTGTTAAAGATAAAGATACTGGAAATGATAAAAAATGGAATGATAAAGATACCGGAAATGTGGTCGTCCGGAGGAGGCCGTCGGGAGGAGGAGAGTTCGTCGGAGGAGGAGATTCTGTCTAGAGTAGGGGAGTTTCTGTCATCCGGAGGAGGGGAGTCCTTCGGGAGGAAGGGAGTCCGTCGGGAGAGGAGGGGAGTCCGTCGGGGGAGGAGGGGAGTTCGTCGGGGTCATCCGGAGGAGGGGAGTCCGTCGGGGGAGGCGCGGTCGTCCGGGGAGGAGAGGTCGTCGGGAGGAGGGGAGTGCGTCGGGGGAGGAGGGGAGTCTGTCGGCGTCAGGGGAGGTGTTGTCGTCCGGGGAGTGGGGAGGCGTGGTCGTCCGAGGAGGGGAGTGCGTCGGGGGAGGGGAGTGAGTCGGGGAGGGTTCCGTAGGAGGAGCCCGAGAGAAATCGCACATATAGCCACGGATGAATTTTCATCTGTTGGTATAACCATGCTATAGCCACGGACTTATAAAACCGTGGCTATAGGTCCGTGGCTATAGCTTCATTTTGTAGTATTGCTCTCTGATGCCTCTTCCCACATGATTTACATGAGGGGAATTGAAATTTCTTTCCTCTATGATCATCATGAAACTCCATCATTCTATTATTAGCTGAGTCGGGATACTTACCAAAGTTGATATTATTGTTCATATTATGAGATTTCTGATTAGGTATAATAACGATATGTGGACTACCATATCCAATTTCATTTTGTTTCTCATGAAGAATATCATTCCATTGTCCATCATATCCTCCATTGTCATGAATCTTCTTGTTTCCATCCATTTTCTAAAACCCAAAAAAGAATAGTGTGAGAGGAAAAAATCATAATAAAGGGGGAGTACCTTCAATATCTAACATCTTAAGTTTAATTATAATATTGTTTCTATAATTCTAGGACTATAACCTATACTTATACTTAACCTTAGGGACATTCCTAGACATACCATAGAAATATCTCTAGGGATCTCACTAAAGTTTTCGCATCCTATTTTCCAAAGGTTAACTAAACCCTTCCTATGATACCAACTATAGAGACCCAATCTTGACGTACATGGACATTACATTACTTTTTCTGAATACTTAATACATAACAAAAACCAACACACAAGGATCGTAATAGTTTAGTGTCTTAGGAAACTCCGAACATAATCTTCTAATCATGGTGAAAGATCTTCAACATCTCCCATAAAGATCTTCCCCTTTTGTTTTCTTACCAAAAACCTTTCTTTATATCTTGGGGGAAAGAAAACATATAAAGGGTGAGATCAAATTCATAGTAAGGGTAAGCATGTTGAAAATCAAACAAACCATATACATTTGAACTTAAAAACATGAACATAATGTTTAAACATCAAAATCTTGAGCAATGACATAAAACATGGTATTATGTAAGGCATAGATCAAAATGGAACATCAATCATGATAAAATAGCCTGGGAATAAAACATTTAATTATGGAAAACCATTAAGCACATGATATGATTTCCATAGTAGCCAAGACATTGCTTCCAAGACCATCTCTGTGGAAAAAGACCATTTCTGAATCGAGTTCACTCCTTGTTCTAGTTCTGTATCACTGAACCGGATTAACATACCAGTCCATACATGTCTATCTCATGAGATATAGATATTTACCCAATGCATTTGAGGGAGATATAGGTCCCACCCATCTCATAATGAAATCATTCTTACGTGTTCTACAACATAAACATAAATCATTCAAAAAAAACCCAAAGAATAAAATGGGTTTCATAAACATCATCCCATCATAACATAATCCATATAAAACAAATGGATATAATTTCATCATAACAAAAGTGAAACCATGTCAATCATAGAGATATTACACTTGAAACATACACATATAATGTCATCTTAGATGGAAAATGGTTTTGATAAAACACTTGAAATGAATTCTTGAGGAGAATATCCTTTCTTATTCAAAATCATTTTCTTTTCACAAAATACCATTAAATTTTTAAAAGAAAAGGATTTTATTGAAAATAGTCATTAAATCTTGTATAGTAAGCTTCATGAAAATAAGGCATTATGAAACCATAAAAATCTATTCATGACATATAAGTAAAAAAAATATTCTCCTCGTACTTTTAACGGAAAAGTCAAAAAGTATGACATATGGGAAACAAAATAAAGATTCTTTCCATAACACAAAGTAAAAGTAAAAGAGGGTTAAACATGAATTTAAAAATACATTGAATAATATTAAACACTTTATGAAAAAAAAATTTATGGACATTGATGAAAAATATAACCCCAGTAGATACTTACGTATAAACAATCTCAGATAAAAACGTGATTGGAAAAGTTATCCCTTACCTTAAGTCTGATATGCTTCATACGTATCTGAACCTCCGGTATGATGATTTAAATAATGTCTTTGACTTATTACAGAATCATATTCATTTTTATGATATCATATATGGTTCACTTATGACTTTATATTACACGTTCTTTTGTAAATTCCAAGTTAAAGCAGCATTTTGGGGGAAATCGTTTTATTTATCGTACGTGTTTGGACTTGTTGTTCTTGATATTTTTATTACTTATATCATTATTTACATACTTCAAGAATTTAAATCATGATTTATATATCATATATATTCCGAATATATAAATATATATATATATATAATAGAAAGATAAATGAAATACACCGTTCATGGAGATGGTAGGTCGTACGTACGCATGAACATTGTTTTTCTTTCCTTATTAACTTGAATGGAAGTAAGTATGTGTTATGTATATACATAAATACAGTAGCTTTATCATGTCATATATTTCATTATTATTCATTATATATACTTTATAATCATTCTTGAATGGTTAACATGGAGAATGAATCTCATCGCGTCGTGGAGACAGTAATCCGTATGTATGCATGAGCGATGATATCATTCCCATAATTATTGAACTTAATTGGAGTGGATGATATAATATATAATAATCAGTATGATGTTATAATAACTATATATAGTTATTATTTACATCATTATACCCATCCAAGTAAGGTGGTTGTGGAAAAATAGATTACACCACGGTGTGGAGACGGTATTCCATACGTACGCACGCGTAGTGATTTCATTTTCCGTAGGATGGATAGAAGGTGAAATGGGTTTGTTTCATATTTAAAATAACATGTCAGTATATTAGTGATACTGATGTTATTAATTTATAATTAAACCACTAATGAAGAAGAAGTTGAAGAAGAAAGAAACTTGAAAGAATCGGTAGAAGAGATTACCTCTTCTTTGATGCACCACTTTTAAACTTCCTCTTAAGGCACTAGAGTTGGTCTTTTGAGGAGACCATAACCTCTATAATGTTTCTAGGGAAGTTTAGAAGTAAAATGGGTAGGTGTTGGCTGAGCGTGAAGGCTCAAAATTGTGTGAAGAGCAGAGGGAGGAGGTTCCCTTTTATAAGGTAGGAGAGGGGCACTTTAGGGAAAACTTAAAATATTATTTTATAATAAAGTCATATTCGGTTTATAATGGCTCCAAAGTGACTTATTTTGAAGATAAAGTGGGTATGGGTCTAAATAATCTCAATCAAAATGTTTTAGACAAGTTTAGTTTACTATTTTAACCTTATCATTTAGATTTAACTCTAAGTTAAATAATTTAACTTTTACCGTGTCTTTTTGTTTTCTTACACTATATGGTTAATAAACTTACCATAACAAGCCAAAAGAACCCCAAGTTGTTCATTATTAATATATATAACATTATCTAAGTCATTTGGCCAAAACGTATATTTTTATGAATATCATAAAAATTAATAATATAATATTTTTTAAAAAACTCTCTTATTTCAATTTTGAAACTATTTGGTAATTGATTTTTGTGAAAATCATAACAACATGATTAGTTCAAAAAGAGTTAATTTAATCAATACTAACATGTCATATTAACCTAAAAAATTGGTTTAATTTATAAAAATTCTCAAATTACATTTATTTTGGTATTTATAACGTCAATTATGTTAATACTTACTTAATAAGGTAATTACTCCATCATCATTGTGTCATAAATAAATTAAATTATTTAATGTCTAAAAATTATAAATAAAATACCATTATGTAGAAAATCTTTTTAGATTTCTAATGAATATTTATAGTATAATTTATCTTATGTATAACCCTATAATAAAAAAAATTAGTTATTAAACTTTGATTTTAACTATTTTAACTCTTCTTTAAATAAAATAATAATAAATGTCTTAATCAAATCAAAGTGGAAATAAAGGGTAATATGTTATACCTAAGATTGTTTTTTGTCGAATTAAATTTATCCAACCGAATTAAGACCTTTTTTCTGTTAATAATAATATAATTTTTACCCTTAAGTACCCTATTTACTTTTAACCGTGGTAATTAAATGTAAAAACTTACTATTCACCAAAAATTATTTTTATCTTATTAAACCACATTTTACTCCTCAATATTCACCGTGTCTCTTGGATTTTCGAAATTCCACTCATAGAAGGGGTAGAATTATGTTTTATGTAAATTTTAAAATTCTCCTAGGAGGTGGGTAAAAGATGGTGAAAAGTTCAATAAAATTTTTATATATCTAAAATTATTATAAAATTACTCCAATAAATTACATTGAACTTATATAGGTATTATGTATAAATTCTAACTTAAAATAAATTTAAATAAAATAAATAATTATTTAAATAAAAAGTCGGTTTTGTAATATTAACCCAGTGTTTTCACTATTCATCAAAAATTGAAAGTTTTCAGAAAAATACCAAAAATTCACCCTAGGCTAATTTTGATATTCCAAATATAAAAATGAAGTCCATTTTGAAAGATAAAATTTATAAAATTTCAAAAAGTGTGTATTACTATTCATAATGGCTAGTTCATAATAATATTATAATAATATCTCGTTTAGTGAAACTCGGTATTGCGTACTACACACGCTATCGAGGAAGGTCTTGATTTCATGTAATGCAAGACAAGTCAAGGCTACGTGTAGTGAAACCTCTGTTTTGTGTTGCGTATAACATAATCAAAACTTATTTCATTTATACATTAAACAAAAATCTATACATAATGTTGCGTAGAATAATTTCCACAAAACAAACTTGAAATTGTGTGTAACATGAGCCAAGAATAGTGTTGCGTATACTGCAAGCTAATACGGTGTTGTGTATAATGCAAGATAATCTTGGTGTAGTGTACAATAGAAGATATCAATGAAATTAAAAAGAATATATCTCATAAAATCTCGGGGTGTTACAAACATCTTAGGTTTAATTCTATGATCATTACCGTAATTCTAGGACTATAACCTATACTTATACTTAACCATAGGTACATCCATAGACATACCTTATAAATATATCTAGGGATCTCACTACATTTTTCTCATCCTAGTTTCCAAAGGATAACTAAACCTTTCCTCTGATACCAACTGTAGACACCCAAATCTTGACATACATGAACAATACATTACTTTTGCAGAATACATAATACATAACAAAAAACAGACACCCAAGGACCGTAATAGTTTAGATTCTTTGGAAACTTGGAACATAATCTTCTAATCATTGTGAAAGATCTTCAACATCTCCCAAAAAGATATTCACCTTTTGTTTTCTTACCTAAACAATTTCTTTATATCCTGGGGAAAAGAAAATATATAAAGGGCGAGCTGAAATGCTCAGTATGGGTATGCATGGAGAAAATAAAACAAACCATATACATTTGAACTTAAAAACATGAACATAAAGTTTAAACATCAAAATCTTGAGTTGGGAAATAAATCTTGGAAGGAAGTAAGGCATATATCATAATGGAACATCAATAATGATAAAATAGCATGGGAATAAAACATGTAATTATGGAAAACCATCAAGCACTTGATATGATTTCCATAGTAGCCAAGGCATTGCTGCCAAGACCATCATACTGGACAAATGCCCTTACTGAACCGGGTTTACTTTCCATTCCAGCCCTTTATTACTGAACCAGATTTACTTGTCGTTCCATCCATGTTTCCCTCAGGAGATATAAATCTTTACCCAATTAATTGGAGGGAGATATAGGTCCCACCCGTCTCATATTGAAATCATTCTTACGTGTGCCACAAAACAATCATAAATCATTCATCATAACCCAAATAATAAAATGGGTTTCATAAACATCATCCAATTGTGACCTAATCCATATAAAACAAATCGATATCATTTCATCATAATAAAAATCAAACCTTGTAAATAATAGAGACAATATACTTGTAACATACACATGCTAAATAATGTCATGTTAGATGGAATATAGTTTTGATAAAACACTTGAAATGAATTATTAAGGAAAATATCCTTTCTTATTCAAAATCATTTTCTTTTCACAAAATTCCACGCAATTTTAAAAGAAACGGATTTTATTGAAAATAATCCGGAAATATTGTAGAGTAATATTCATGAAGAAAAGGTGTTATTAAACCGTAAAATTACGTTCATTCCTTATAAGTTAAAAAAACATTATCCTCGTACATTTCCCGAAAAAGTCAAAAAGTACCATGTATGGTAAATAAAAAAAAGATTCCTTCCATAACACAAATTAAAAGTCAAAGAGGGGTAAACATGACTTTAAAAATACATTGAAGAATATTAAACTCTTTATGAAAAACATTTTTATGTACATGGATGAAAAATATAACCCCAGTAAATACTTACGTATAAACAATCTCGGATAAAAAATGAGATTTCAAAATTATCACTTAACTTAGGTCTAATATGCTTTGTATGTATCCTCACCTCATGTATAATGATTTAAATAATATCATTGACTTATTAAAGAATCATATTCATTGTTATTATATCATATATGGTTCACTTATGACTTTATATTACCCGTTCTTTTGTAAATTCCATTTTAAAGTAGCGTTTTGGTAAAATTGTTTCCTTTATCGTACGTGAATCAACTTTTTGTTCTTGTATTATTACATATATCCGGATCTACCTAATTCCAGAATTTAAAATATTATTTATATATAATATATATTCAGAATATAAATATATATGATAGATCGATAAACAGAATGAAATACACCGTTCATGGAGACTGTAGGTCGTACGTACGCGTTAACACTGTTTTCGTTTCCTTATTGAATTGAACGGAATTAAGTAAATGAAACATATATGTACATAAATCCAGTATCATTTTTATTTAATATATTTCAATATTATTTATTATATATACTTTATAATCATACTTGAATGGTTAATCATGGAAAATGAATCTCATCGCGTTCGTGGAGACGGTAGTCCGTACGTACGCACGAGGGATGATATCATTATTTTGATATTAAAATCATATATAATTGGATGGAATATCATATATAAAGAATCATAATAATGTTAAATTTATTATTTATATCATTTATACTCATTATTATACCCAACCAAATGATGAAATGTTTGAATAAAAAACTACACCACGACGTGGAGACGGTAAGTCGTACGTACGCACGTGTGGTGACTTTCCCATTCATAGGATGGATAAAATAACTAAAATGGTTGTACCATTTTTATAAAAACATAACAGTATATAAAATATACTTGAGTTATTATTTTAGAATGGAAACAACAAAGAAGGAGGAAGTAGAAGAAGAAAGGAATTTGAAATCGGTGGTGAGATATTTACCACTTCTTCGGGTTTTTCCTTTTGATTTGATCAAAAGGGATCCATAGATCGGCTTTCTGACTAAAATAAGGCCTCTAGGATGAAAGGATGAATGTTTAGAGGGTATTTGGGCATAGTTTGGCCGAGCCAAATGGATTTGGAGGTGTGAATTAGACAGAAGTGGGATTTCCCTTTTATAAGAGGGGTGAGGGGCACCTTAGGAAAAACTTAAAAAATTATTTTATAATAAATTCATATTCAGTTTATAAAGGCTCAAAAGTGACTTATTTTAAATCTAGGGTGGTTATGGGTTTAAATAATCTCAACCAATAGGTTTTTGACAAGTTTATGTTACCGTTTTAACCTTATCATTTAGATTTAACTCTAAGTTAAATAATTTAACTTTTACTATGTCTTCTTGTATTATTACACTATCTGGTTAATAAACTTACTATAAAATACCAATAGAACTCTAATTAGTTCATTAATGTCATATATATTATTATATAAGTCTTTTTTATGAACCTTAGATTTTTACGACCATTATATCAATTAACAATATAATATTTGTTTTAAACACTCTTTTTTGTAAATTTTGACACTATTTGATATTTTGTTTTTTCTAAATTAATAAAAGCATTATTATTACGAAGAAAATTCATATAACCAACCCTAATGTGTTATATTAACCTATAATATTATTTTAATTCATAAAAAGTCTCAAATTTCATTTATTTTTGTATTTATAATATCAATTATGTTAACATTTCATTAATAAGGTAATTATTGTATCATTATTGTGTCATAAATATATTAAATTATTTACTCTCTAAAAAATATAAATAAAATAACAATATGTCAGAAATTTTTTTATCTTTCTAATGAGTATTTATAGTCGAATTTATCTTATGTAGAACCCTATATTAAAAATATTTTTGTTATTAAACTTTGATTTTAACTATTTTAACTCCTCTTTGAATAAAATAATAATAAGTGTCCTAATCTAATCCAAGTGGACCAAAGAGGTTAAAATTTTATTCCTAACGTTTTTTTGGTCGAATTATACTTATCCAATAGAATTAGGACATGTTTTAGGATAATAATAATATCATTATTACCCTTAATTACCCTATTTACTTTTAACCATGCTAAATAAAAGTAAAAAGTTACTATTCACCAAAAATTATTTTTATCTTATTGAACCAAATTTTACTCCATGATAATAACCGTTTCTCTAAGATTTTCAAAATTTAACTCACAGAAGCGGTAAAATTAAGTTTTACGTAAATTTGCAAATTCTCCTAGGAGGTGGGTAAAAGACTGTGAAAAGCTCAATAAAATTTTTATATATCTAAAATTATTATAAAAAGACTCCAATGAATTACATTGAACTTATATAGGTATTATGTATCTATTTTGACCTAAAATAAATTTAAATAAATTAAATTATTATTTAAATAAAAAGTCAGTTTTAACCAATAACTTAGTGTTTTCACTATTCATCAAAAATTGAAAGTTTTTAGAAAAACACCAAAAATTTACCCTAGGCTAATTTCGATATTCCAAATCCAAAAATGAAGTCCATTTTGAAAGATAAAATTTATAAAATTTTAAAAAGTGGGTATTACTATTCATAATGTCTAGTTTATATAATATTTTAACAACATATCATTGTTTAGTGAAACTTGGTATTGCGTAAAACGCAAGCTATCGAGAAAGGTTGCTCTTGCGTGTAACACAAGCCAAGAATAGTGTTGCATATACTACAAGGTAATACGGTGGTGCATATAGAGTAATATAATCTTGGTGTAGCGTACAATAAAAGACATCAAAGAAATTAAAATAAATAATTCTCATAAAATATCAGGGTGTTACAGTGGGTGGGCTATCCACGGGGGTGGGTGGGCTGTCCATGGGGGTGGGGGCTATCCAGTGGGGCAATGGGTGTCCAGGGGGTGGGTGGGGCTATCCAGGGGGAACGGGCTATCCAGGGGGTGGACAGGTTGTCCAGGGGGTAGCGGGGCTGTCCGGGGGGTAGGGGTGTCCAAGGGGGTGGGCGGGCTGTCCACAGGGGTGGAGGGGCTGTCCATGGGGGGAGGGGCTATCCAGTGGTAGGGCAGGCTGTCCACAGGGGTGGTAGAGCTATCCATGGGGGTACAGGGTGTCCAGGGGGGTGGGTGAGGTATCCACGGGGGGTGGGGGCTGTCTATGGGAGGGGTGAATCAGTCATATCAAATCATCAAGTCAAGTTATATTATTTATAGAAAAAAAATAAAGATAATGTGACATACCTAATCACACATATATTCAGAAATAATAAATCAATAAACCTCAAAGGTTAGTAATATCAGTCAAAAATGTAATGGATCAGTCTATCCCTCATCACCATCACTATCATCACCGTCATCATCAGCCTCACTCTCATCCTCATTATCATACCTACCATCATTTATGCCCTCCTCATTGCCCACCTCTTTGCCTACATACTCAGCCTCAACCACCTCATTGCCCTCCTCCTCTACCTCGCCCTCCTCTTTGCCATCCTTTTCCGCCTCGGCCTCCACTTCGCCCTCCTACTCCTCCACCTCTCCCTCCACCTCACCATCGTCTCGACCACCACTAGAACTGCCACCTGGTGCACCATATATTGAACACATCAATGACATGTATTCATCACAACTTATTCTAGCCTCTGGTGGAAGTGTTGGACGTAAAACATCCATCAGTTTCATAAATGTAGTGTTTTCCCTAGCAGACTATTCTGCGGTCTTTGTGGCCCTTTTTTCATACTGTTCTGCCTATGACTTAACCTGCTGGAACTTGGTGTCACTAATACTCGTACCTGAGGAGGTAAAATACCTCATCAGAACTATACTCTTCCCAGGTTGGCAGCATACTCTACCAGGGTGCTCATCTCCCAACACCTGATGTAAGTGACCACTTGCCCCAAAATTTTCAGGTTCCAGGGCATCAAGGGCCTCTAAAGAATTCTGTGTCAAATATAAATAGATTATTAAGTTAAAAAATTGAGATTAAAATTTTAAATATACAAAGTAAAACTTAAAATCTGCTGCTGAGTCGGTTTATTAACCTCACTTCCATATTTCTTCCTTCTACTTGAGCAAAACAGTTTTTCTCACGGCACACATTATTCTATATTCAATTTATTCCTCTAAAATGGCTTTGAATGTTGGAAACCATAATTAAAAATAGTATACCAATAATTAATTGAATAACTAAAATTATATAACAACCTTAGTAATCGAATAAATTATGGGGGAAGCAAAAGAAAGTGTAAGTCTTAAAGAAAAATTATAAACTGTCATACCTGCTGACTTCCATTGTCTGGCATCGTAGTACATCCTAATGTGTGGATGTATTTTTTATCATTAATGATTTTTTTATTTCTTCCGAATAAATCCTAAATAAAATTCAATAATTAGTTTTAATGAAAAACATGAAAATTTTCATTTAAATAACTCTAATGTGATTAATACCTTAAATTAGATAGTCATCCAATGAGTAATCATCTGTCAATACTTTTCTAATAGATAATCATCCATGACAGGGACCTCTTCTAACTCTGTTCCCACTCTATAATGCTATCCAATTTAAAACTCATGCTTATATATTCTTCAAAACTCGCCTAAATCCTTTAGACGTGCTGGTCGTGCACCCTCACCATTGGGGAAATTAAAATGAAGTTGACAGCAAAATATTAATTCATATAAATGGAAAACATAATATATTTCATTACATGCAACATATTTATATACCCATATCTCTACCCAAGATTTATCCTTGACTTTATTAGGCAACTGTCTCCATGAGAGTGGGCTGATAGGAATGATGTTGGAGTATTTGGCAAGCATCGCCAAAAAAAACTCTGACATTGCTGTGCTGATTTTTCATTCATTTGACTATCTTCATTGTATTCCACCATCAACTGCATGCGGCGGTTTCACACCGCATGCATGTGTGTATACCCCTGACCCCGCCTCCTATCAGTATATGTATCTGTTATGAAATAAAAACAAATATTTTATCAATACATGTTATAATGAAAATAAATAATGGTGTAAAGATTTGTTAAGATTGTATAAGTATACATGTGGTAGTCTATTCAATGGGCACCACTGGACCGCAAAAAATAAAGGAACACCCTTTACAGATGGAGTGGGTCCCAATGTATGCTCCACAGGGATAGACTCTAGTGGTGCAGGAGTCGAAGAAGATGGAATATAAAAGCCCAAAGAGAAGGAATCAGAAGTAAAATAAGATGATAGGGATGGCTGGACGAATTCTGGATGGGGAGTGGGAATCATCATCTGATATGGTACAGACGGGTGAGGAGGCTCAGATGTAAAGGGTGGTGAAACATTGGAGGCCTAAATATCCTTTTTTGTCCCTAACAACACTATATGATCAAAATGTGGATGGAAGGTATGTCAATGGGAGGGGCAGGGTTTAATCGGGTACAACGACCAGATCGTCCTAGCTCTCATACCACCACCACCACCCCCCCCCCCCTCGTACGAACACCCTGAGTACTAGGACCACTACTAGTCTACTCATCAAATCACTATCGCCTAATAGATTGATCCTGAAAAAATTTTGAAAACCAAATTAATCACGTGACATTATATTTTACTTAAATATATATATTTGAAATAAAATACTCACTATAGGAACTAGTGGTGGATTTCTCATCTCAATCATGCGGACGATTGTTTTCCATCATCTGTTTTCTTCACCTGTCTTCAACTGGTTGCATTTCATGCATTAAAAAACAAATATGGAAGTAATTAGAAAATGATAACTGATGTGTAACCCCAAAAACCAAATAAATGACCTTGAACAGAAATATAATGAATTTAATAAATCATACAAAATGTAATAAAGAATTTAATTTTTAGTAGGATGGTTATTTACTATGTGTAATCAGACTATTAAAATCATGGAATATTAATTCTACCATATTCATAAGGGGGAAAAGTTGTTGTCAAAATTAATGAAAATTTTAATTTCCTTAGCCCAGGTAGATGATGCAGGTTTCTATACATTTTTTGTAGAATAATACAAACCATCATGTTCATTACCTGGTAAAATGTTAAAGAGAGTTCTTACAGTTATACTTATTTTATACAAATCACAGTTTAAGCATTGAAATGTTCACCAAGCTAGAAATTTTGGTTTTGTAGGTGTGAATTCAGTTCAATTCCAAATTATAAAATGAAATTCAAATAAAATTGCGAACAATAAACATTGAAAATTCACATAACAGTAAAGTCAAATACAACATATTTGTAATTAATATTAAATCAATTTGAATAGTTCCAACCTTAACAGCCCAAGTCAAGGTAAACCAAAATAATTGAGAACATGAATGGATGATTTTATATATTTCCCACAACAACTTCAGGTTCACGGTCAACTCTGAAAATTAAGATATTAGAGTCATCAAAAGTAATAAATGGATTCTTTCCAATGGCAGTAGGTATGGTGTCATTTCCATCATCACCATCATCAAAAATATGTCTTGGAATTACTTCAATAATGACACAAAATTCAAGTCTAAGATGGTCTTTGACATAATAAACTTGTTTCGCCATTGCTTCCAATACATATGGTTAATCGGTAGCAAGAGTGTGAGTCATATCAACTACTCAAAATCTATATTCATCAATAAATGTGCACTGCCTCATCATCGAATCAAACCACTGGCATTTCATCATCGTGACTCATCCATGAGAATAATAATCCAATACAATTATTTTTTCAATGACTCCATATTAACCTACATTTTCAAATCACGGTCTACTATCTAATTCACTAACATAACAGTCTATTGTAGAAGTAACCATAACACCATAATGTTGTGTTCTCATGTTCTTTGCTTGTTTAGTGTTAATAAATCTGTATCCATTAATGGAAATTGATTTACAGTCACGAACCACCGTATTAAGACCAAAATCCAAATCTCTTATTTCTTCAGAGACAGAGTCAGTAGGAAAAATCAATAACTAAAATATAAATGAATATTAAACTTAATTAAATAATGTTTTAATTATTTTAAACAGTAATATTATTACCTTCAATTTTAACCAAGCAGAAAACTCTTTGTATGAAAAGTCTCCCTCCTTATCAAAGATAAAGAACGATGCTTTCTACTTATCATCGCTTTATGTTCCTTATAGATAAAAATAGGAATATATTAACAGATATGTATATGTATATAATATATATTGAATTTACTTACAATATTTAGTCATTGAACAAATCATAGTTGTAAAAAACTGTGTGATGTGCCATCTCCCTCTCTTCAAAGCTTAATGTCGTCAATGTATATGACCTAGGAATGCCTCCTGTTTGAGGAAGTGATGGAAAACTGGGTTCAATTTTCTCATAATGTTCTTCTTTGTCTCTCATTGGTCTATTCATTCTTGTAGTACAATAAAAAAAATACATAAATAAAAAACCATACATTCTTGAGCCAAGTAACCATTCACGATATAACCTTTAGGATGACTCTTGTTATAGACATAAGACATTAATGTGTACATATTTATTTCAGTTGGAAACATCTAGTGAAAATAAATAGGTCCTCCAAGAAGTATTTCAATTAGAATATGGACAGTCAGATGCAACATGCTTGGGAAAAATGATGGAGGAAATATTTTCTCCAACTCACACAAAATTAATGGGGCATCTGCCAACATTTTTTGCAATAAAGAATTGGAAAAATTCTTAGCACAAATATCTCTAAACAAATGGCACAACTGAATAACATCCACCCTTACATTATTGGAAAAGATATGACGAATTTCTATTGTAATCAACTCATGCAGAAGGATGTGATAATACTGAGTCTTCAATGATTTTAGCTTCAAATCTCTTAAAATGACCCTTTTAGATAAGTTTCTTGAATATCCATCAGTATCATTAATAGTCTTTAGTACATCCAGAAATTTCTTTTTTTCTGTAGGTGTCATCACATAAGAACCACATGGAACATTCCATTTATTTTCACTAATACTCACATGATGTAATTCTAGTCTGATTCCCCAATCCACCAAGTCACGTCGAGACCGTAAATCATCTTTTGTCTTTCCCTTAACATTTATAATAATCAAAAGAAAAATTTCAAATATATTTTTTCAATTTTAATTACGTCTAAACAATGACATAACAAATTGGTTGACCAATAAGGTAAATTAAAGAAGATACTTCTCTTATTCCAATTGTAACAGGTTTCAGTGGAAACATTATTTCTATTTCTAGATTTCATTTGACCCATCCTGAATGAAAAACTAAAATATTTCAATTCATTAAGCACATCATTTCCAGACCTACGCTGAGGTGGATCATCGGTCTCCATGGTATTGTCAAATCTTAGATGATTATTTCTATATGGATGGTCCATTGGCAAGAATTGTTGATGTCCCATAAAACTAAAACTACAACAATGTTTTGGTCTTCTGGGTCATATATTCTTCATACAAATAGGACATGATAGTTTTCCCTTCGTGCTCCATCCAAACATCATTGCATAAGAAGTAAAATCATTGATCGTCCACATAAGCATAGCACGCATCTGAAATATTTCTTTCGAACATACATCGTATGTGTGAACACCCACATCACAAAAAGTTTCAAATATTTTATTAAAGGTTGCATGTAAATGCCTATATCATTACTGAGATTAGAAGGGCCAGAAATGAGTATACTCATGAATTTGAATGTTTTTTTCATACACAACCATGGGGAAGGATTATAAATGTGCATAAAACTGGCCATGTGTTGGGAGATATAAGAATCTTCCCAAAAAGAAAAAACCATTCACATAAAAGTCCTAACCTCACATTATGCACATCAGCTACAAAACCAGGATATCGAGCATCAAATATCTGCCATAAAAATCCATCTGCATGTTGAACCATCTCATCATTAGTATTGTTTCTCTCAGTATCATGCCACCACATTTTTATTGATACTTCATCATATATAAAAGTATTCTAGAGTCCGGGGATCAATTAAAAGTGCCACATTACTTTTTGTGGCACACGGGATAGTGTTCCATCAGCTTTTGGCTTCTAGTGGTATGTTCCACATTTTATACAATCATTTCATTCAACAGTTTCCTCCCAGAATAAACTACAATCTTTTAGACAAGCATGAATTTTGTTTCTTGAAAATCCAAGTTCCTCAACTAACATTGATTCCATGTAGTGGTTTGACGGAATATCTACATCATTTGTAAGTAAGTACTTCAAGAAGGTAAGAATGTAATTGATGGTAGTATTATAAATCCCATACATAGTTTCAAATGAAATAATCTGATTAAAAATTCATGATTTTTCATTTTACCTTATTGTCGATATACTGAAGTCGCGGTAGCATCATTCAAATTTCTCACCCAAAAAATATCATCATTTTCATTAGACGCATCATGTGTGCTCATATCAAAATATTCTTGGGTCGGAATCCTTTCTTTTTAGGATGATGAATAAATGAAAATTGGTCATATAACAAATTCTCCAATACAGTCCTCTCATTTGGATCATCAGCAATTTGAGATTTAATTTTCTACTCATTGTGATACCACACATAGTAGCTTGATTGAAAAACATATTTGGTTATGTGGTAGCTGACTTCTTTATGGTTCAACCAAGTTCTTCCATCACAATTGTAATAGGGGAAGTGTATGTGACCACTATCTGAAGTATTGTGAAATGAAAAAACTAAAAATCACTCCATATTGTTTTGAAAATCTATTGAGATCTAATTAGTTTCATACATCCAGCTTCTATCCATTACGTAAAAAAAATTATAATTCATTTCATCAAAATCAATTCAATAATATTGAAGTTTCATCGAAAATATATTTATGTAAACAAGAATTGTTCACTTTATATGAAACCATAATTGACACACTACTCTATATGAGAATCATAATATAAAAAACAACAAAATACTATATTTATAAAAAAAATATTTGAATAACTATACAAGAGTGTACAAGCTCATGTACACTTTTGGAGGAGAATTATTCAGAAGTTGAGTAAATTTTAAATAAAAAAAATTAATATATTAGTAGATTACTTGAGTGATCACAGACACTGCCCAAGGGGGTGGGGGTGTCTAGGGGGTGAGGGGTGTCCAGGGGTGGGGGCTGTCCCAGGGGGTGGGGGCTGTCCACGGTGGTTGGGGGTGTCCAGGGGGTGGGCAGGCTCTCCATGGGGGTGGCGGGGATGTCCACAGGGGTGACGGGGTTGTCCAGGGGGTAGGGATGTCTAGGGGTGGGTGGCTATCCATGGAGGTGGGGGGATTTCCAGGGGGGTATGGGGTGTCCAGGGGTGGGGGTGTCTGAGGTGATGGCGGTGTCCAAGGGTGGTGGGGGTGTCCAAGGGGGGTGGACGGGGTTGTCCATGGGGTTGGGGTGATATTCAGGGGTTAGGGGTGTCCAGGGGGTGGGTGGACTGTCCACGGGGGTGGTGGAGCGGTCCAGGGGGTACGGGGTATCCAGGGGTGGGTGGGTTGTCCATGGGGGTGGCGGGGCTGTCCAGAGGGGTAGGGGTGTCCAGGGGGTGGGTGGTCTATCCATGGGGGGTGGGGGTTGTCTAGGAGGTAGGGAGTGTCCAGGGGGTGGGGGTTGTCCACGAGGGTGGGGGTGTGTCCACGTGGGTCGGGGTCTTGGGGGGTGGGGTGTGGTCCAGGGGGTTGGGGGCTCTATAGGGGGTCGCGGTGTCCAGGGGGTTGGGGTTTCCATGGGTGGGGGTGTCCAGGGGGTGGGGGTGTCCAGGTGGTGGCGGGCTGTCCACGAGGGTGGAGGCTGTCCAGGGGGTATGGGCTATCCACGAGGGTGGGGTTTTCAACAGGGATGTGATTGAGAGCTATGAGATATAATTGGTTTATCAATAATTTTATGAAAAACAAACAATGGATGTTAAGGATTAGAGCAGTATTTTTTAGTGAAAATCCAATTTTGATTGGATTGGTGACTTGATAACATGATGGTATCAAGTTTTCAATTGGGAAAATGTTGGGGAATTGGATTCTGGTGGAAGGAATACGGGTTAGTGAATATCTATAGATAGTTATTAGGAATGATATGATGTATGGTAATGAGTTTATAAGGATTTTCATCATCATGGCATGATGATTAACGATGTTTTCCTATATGAAGTTCTATGAATTACTCGATAATTTTTTCATCATAACATGAATTAAATTTAGGATGTCATTAGAAGGTGAAGTCTATATAGAATCACTATTCATTTAATACATGGAGAGGTAGGTTTATGAATATGGGACGTGCATATGGTAGTAGGTCCCTGGTCTAGGTGGATATATATGGGGATTTTCCTACCCTGGTATCTGTATGAAAGGATTATAAAAGGGCTCCCACCACCTTCAAAGGATATATTATTTCTAAACAAATGTGTTGTGGGAGAAGGGATTCATCCTATATGGTAGATGTCACTTTTAGATCATGTGATTCCTTACTCATCAAGATGACTAGATAAGAACCAAAACCAAAGAGGCCTCATACCTATCCAAATCTCTAGAAGTGATAACTTCCCAGTGCTTATTGGTGAACTATAGAAGTGATGACTTCCCACCTACATAGCCCCCCCTCCCCACCTCACCCTGAGCAGACTCCCCCTGCACAGCCCCCCTCCCCCCTACACACCCCCTCCCCACATGCACACTGCACATCCCCCCACCTGCACACACCCCTCCCATCTACCCACTGCACGACCCCCCCCCCCACCTGCACCCCCCCCCCCCCCCACTTTCACATCCCCCCTCCCCCCACCCCCACATGCACAGCCCTCCCCCCCACCTGTACACCCCCCCCACCTCACCCCACACAAACTCCCACCTACCCACCCCCCCCCCCAACCTGCACACTCCCCCTCCCCCCACCAACTTGCACCCCCCCCCCCCCCCCCGCCTACATACCCCACCCCCACCCCCACCTGTATAACCCCCCACCTCACGCCCAACATACTCCCCCCCACTGCACACCCCCTCCCCCCACCCACTACACCTCCACCACCTACACCCCCCCCCCCCCCCACTTGCACAGCCCCCCTCCCTCCACCCCCATCAGCATAGCCCACCCCCCCCCCCCACCTGTACATCCCCCTTCCACCCACCTCGCCCCAGCAGACTCCCCCTGCACAGCCCCCTTCCCCCCCCCCCCCCCGACCTGCACACCCCCACCTGCACATACCACCCCTACCTATACCCCCCACCTCACCTCCACCTTCATAGCCCCCCCCCCCCCAATGTTAAAAACAATATATATTATATTTTTTTATAAAAACCTTTTATATGATTAACAACATATCCAAAAAGAATTTACATGGATTTTTCTTAAGAATATCTCCATATGAGTGTTATAATATTATGGTTTACATGTAAACAACCTTATTAACCTCTGGCATATTATAAATAAGTATTATAGGATCAAATTAAACCACATATATACAAACATAAAATTATACATAGTTAAGGTAAAGTAAACTAAAGTCCATAGAAAACAATATATCACCCCACTAAAAAATGGAAAACCACCTACACCACTACCCTAACCAACACCAATCCATTCATATGGTTCACTAACTCTATAGAGGAGGGGCAATAAATACTTCAAATAAAGTTTATTCACACAATCATGATAGTTCAAGTGTAGAACCAATACAAAAAACAAATCAAATTGCAATTATTGGGTATACCATACCGCACATACCACAGGTTTAGGCCAAATCAAAACAAAAAAGAAAAAATAGATGCAAAACATTAAACCTAAGGTACCACTTATAGATTTTAAGGTTAGAACAAAACAATTTCCTAATTGAATATGGATATGGTGGAATAATTTTCCAAGAGAGATATCTCTGCATTAGTATCTACTTTAGGCCTACAATCACGCGGATGGGGGATTGGATCTATTGTAAATTTATGGGAAAACATTCCCAACGGTTTAAAAAACCATTGGGAAAGGTAATCATTACACAAAGTTTGAAAAACTGTTGGTAAATCCTACCTAAATGTCATATATCCCAACGGTTTGATAAAACCGTTGGGTAAAAGTCATCTAAAACTCACATATCCTAAAGGTTTGATAGAACTGTTGGGTAAAACTTATCTAAAAATATCTATTCCAACGGTTTAGTAAAACCGTTGGGTAAGGAAATCTCGACATCCCTACTCCAACGGTTTATGAAAACCATTGGAAAATATCCGTTGGTATATCCTCCATTTATAGTACTGATGGTTGGGATATCCTAGGTAGCCTCCTTTGATGATTCATGTTGATTAGAGGCCACACAGCATTAGAAATTGATATAATCTATCCAAAGTGGTTTATAGAACATATTGAGGATTTTTTATTCCTCCTTATAAATATCATTTCGATAATGTAGATAGTTAATGTATATCTCCATATATAAGATTTCAAAGTGGTAGGAGGTGGATGTTGGATCCATGTGCTTCTCCACAGCCCATCATTTAATTGGACGGTTTGGGAGGATTTACCTCCTAGAGTATTTCAAAAGCTTCCTCCTTCTTTGGTATGTATCCTTTCAAATGGTACTCTAATATTATATTTCTTATCATATAGTGCTCCAGATGATGAATCAATGATAGTATCCTCCTAGTCAATGGGGACACAACATTCATGGTAGCTAAAGAATATGTTTGATGCTTCAATGGTTTCATTAATTTAGATTGAAGTGAGTTTTAGGAATGGGTTGGGGGTTCTAATAGAATCACCCATCACAAACAAGAAATCTCATTAATGTAATATCATAAGTAAAATCATGCTCTACTAATCACTTTCATGATTTAGGATTCACATCTAGTTAACTAATTATTCATTGAAAACCCTGATTCACCTTTTTTTGTGTCATTTTGAGTTATCATGGACCATATTTATAAAGAAAATTAGTGTCTTGGACTTTACCAAAAACACCATAGAATGCACATTAGTCAAGATTATGATTAGTTGATCTCATCACACCCTTTATGGGGGAATTATTTCTTTCTTTGAAACTCTCTTATACATCCAAGATATATTTTAGAATCCTTCCTAGATCATATTTTTATATTTTTTACCATCATGTTAGTTATTGGATAAAAATCATGAATTTATTGGATTATATTTACAAATATCATAGGTTATCAAAATTTCTCTTGTTAATTAGTGATGCATTATTTTAATCCATATAGTTGTGGAATTTGGAATTTACTTCCATCCAATAAGGTCGTAGGTGTTTATGTTGTTTGGATCAGGACCCTAGGGTGGGATTCATATATACCCCTATGAAGGGAATCAAAACCCATGTTGTTTTTTCCACTTAATTGGACATGTCATACATTTTAAGCCCATGTGACATGGAAAATTATTTTCACAAACTGTTGGTAAACAATCCCTCAAGGTATCATTGAAGCATTTTCGTGGTGATTGTGTGTGTTGAAAAAGTGGTCCTCCATGTTGTGTTTGTAGAAAAAGAAGACCAAGATGTTCAAATTGTTGACAAAGGGGGTTTACATGGTGATATGTCAAGTTCAGGAGATGTTTTTGACAATCTATGATTGACAAAAGAACCTAGAAAAAGGAATGGATGATCTGGAGGTGGTACACAAAGAGCATATACAAGGTGGCACCGTTTTCCAGTGTTTTCCAAATTTTTGGGTCTCAAAATAGACAAATGGATAATTTTTTTCGGAAAAGGGACATGTGCACCGGTGTCTTAGAGGCTTGGAAATTTTCACACCATATGTTTCTCAAGATCAAAACATCAAAATATGTAAAAGTAAATAGGGGCACCCAAGTTTTGGTTTGGGGGCGCAAGGTGACTAGGGAGACTGAGGCTAAGGTGGCTGGACTTGCACGCCAGGAGGAGACTTGCACGCGGAACTTAGGGTGGTTGAAATTCCTATAAATATAGGTCTACCCCTCCTCAATTTTCAAAGACCCCAACACTTATTGAAATTTCTAGCTCCAGTCGTGCAAGTAGGTTTGGGCGCGCAAATGGTGGTTTAGTCGTGCAAGTATAAGTTTATTCAGAATTTGTGTGCCAGTTGATAGTTTCATACTCATATTGGTTTGGGCGTAAGAGGTTGTGAGTCTCCCATGTTTGGAGTTGAATAAGGGAGTGTCTCCCATGTGGTTTATTGACAATTGCGCACCATCCTTAGAGAAGCACATTGGTTGATAGTTGCATGCCAATATTGGTTTGGGCGTAAATGGGTGTTAGTAGAACAAGTTCTAAGTTAGAAAAGGGAGTGTCGCATAAGTTTTTAGGTGAAACATGTGTGCCAAGCATAGATAAGTGTGACAGTCATTCTAGGGTTGCGTGAAAGTTGGAATATTTCCCAGTACCTCTGGTGAAAAGTGAGATTCATCTTCGGGTGAAAGTTGGATGTCAACCGAGAATCTACATATAGAGGAAGATGCATTAATTTGTGATAATGAAGGGACCTAAAAGTATTTAAATAGTGAGTGGATCTTCTGAAGAAGTAGTGAGTATACATCATTTGAGATATTGGTGATCCTTCATATTGTGAGTGGTTGTAAACCAGGAGGGACAGTGAGTCCGCTCCGAACTTTGTAAACAATAGTGTGCTTTTAGTGGATTTGGTACATCACCACATTGCCAGTGTATACTCCTTGGACATAGCCCAGTGAGGGTGAACCAAGTAAAAGTTTTGTGTCTTGTGCATACTTTAACTTTTTTTCAGACTCTACACCGGGAAGGAGAAAGAAGAGAGTTTTTTATAACAATAAAACAAGATCAAAGGGGAACTTGTTTTAATCTTTCATACCCTGATCCCCCACCTACTAAGGGTATCTAGCCTAGTGGACCTAATAATTGATATTAGAGGGAAAGGTTGATATCAGTGTTTTATCTCGATGTAGGTCACCAATTCTAATGGGATTGCGATCTTCGACGGGAAAAATTTTTAACTATGGAATAATCGGATGCAACACTACATCCGATATTTGGAAATGGATGTGTTTACAGTAGTAATGCATGGTATAACTATTGATATTAGCAGTTGTGCATTATCAGAAGCTGGCCAAAAATAATTGGATACTGATTCAAAAGGAATAAATTCTTTAGGGGGATCCCTATCCAATTCTATATATATAAAGGTAATGTCATGAAAAACATCACATGCCATGTGGGAAAAGCTATTGAACATATATGAAAGAGATTCAAAGGTCAGAGAGGCAAAGATTCAAGTGTTTTGGAATTAGTATGAAGACCTAAGAATAAACCTAAATGAGTCTATTGATTCATTATTCAATAGGTTAAATTTTTTAGTGAAATACATGAGAGGTCTTGGTGAAGCCATTAAATACATAAATATTGTGAAGTTCATCCTAAGGAAACATCCACCTCACTTCAATCCAAAGGTTTTAGTATTAGAAGACGAGGATATGAAAGAGCTGACACTGGATAACATTCATAGTATCCTTGTAGCATATGAAATGCGAAATGATGATAATGATGTTGTGGAAAAGGAAAAATCTAAAGAGGTGGCATTCGAGTCCATGAAGAAGCTCACTATTGAAGATTCTCAGGAAGATGAACAGACAGATGAGGTGATTTAATTCCTTTCCCGAAACCTGTAAATAGGAAAAGTAAAGTTCAAAGGGAAACTTCCAATTGACTTTTTTAGATGTGGAAAGTTTGTTCATCTTGCGTCAAGGTGTCACAATAAGTTCCAAGAAGATGATGATGTCAATGAAGCTGAAATTCCCAAGAAGAAGAAATTACCCTATGTGAATGGTAAGAAACCGTTCAAGAGAAATTTCTTCAAGAAGAAGAATCTTCTTTCACTATAATTTGATTGTTCAGATGAGTCTAAGGTTTAGGAGGTTAAAGAAATAGAGAACTAAAAAAATCGTGGAGAAAATAATATGGTGGTAGTTGTCGGTAGTACACAGAAAAAGTAAGAAACTGACATCGGTGAAGAAGAATAAGTTGAAGGAAGAGTTGACTTGAAAGCTGAGTTTGTTACTGCTCTTGAAGAGATAGACATTTGGAGATCCCAAACAAAGAATTCCAATAAAGTAGTTTGTGATGTCAACCTCTATATGAAGCAGGAAGATGTATAGAAGTCTAAGTTGATGGAAGAAATTGAGAAACTCAAGTCATCAACACTAGAGGACTCAAAATCGGTTAGTGAGTACAAAATCATGGTTGAAAAATAGAAAAGGCATATTTATGGCTTGAATAACTCAATGAATGATCAATTCAAGCATATCAAAGAACTTGAAGGTGATGTTATTGGTTTCCAAAAAAAGGTTAAGCATCAAGAAAAACCATTGAATCCTACTGTGACATCATCAAATTAGATCACTGAAAAAACCGAAAATCTGAAAGTGGAACATAGTGGTTCCACAGAAACGAAATCATCAATTATGTTCATATGCTAAGGCTGATGTGGGGCTTGATCTAAAACTAAAAGCTGTGAAAATTGAAATCAGACCACAAGAACATGTTCCATGATTGAAGGTTGATTTGGGCACAAAGAAGAATCATAATATTCACAGATTCCAAAGGAAAACTAGTAGTGTAGAAGTGACATGTAAGAATGAACCCTATATCAGGTGTTATTGTTTTGGAAAGATGGGACATTCACAGTATGTGTGTTCCATAGAAAAGATATACCGAAGGGAACAAGAACAACAGTGACATCCAAATAGAGCTCGATATTATAGATAATCCTTTGAGGGATATTGTTTTTGGTGTGAAGGATTTGGGAACATGGACAGATATTATAAATCAACCATACATAGGAATGTTCCAAGGTAGAATCAAAGTAGTAGCAAGCATCAAATCAACAAACCCACAGGTGATTTGAAAATTAAAAATCGATTTGTAGCTCTGTAGGATGAACTTGGGCCATTACACTCTGAGAAAGAACAAAATTTTCAAACTACACCAAGAGTAAGGAAAAATACATGGATCAAAAAATAAAAAGGATGAGAATTCAGTGGTGGATAAAATTTCCATTAATGCATCAGACTATTATGGTGTATGGATCCTTGACAGCAGTTGTACATCTCACATAACTGGAAATAAGGATCATGTCACAGGAATAATATTTGACAAAGAAGGAGTTGTAACATTTGGAAATGATGAAGGATTGAAGATTATTCGCACATGAAAGGATAGGTTTGGGGGGAAAGAGATGAGACGTGTTGATGTCTTAGTATTAGAAGGTATCAGTCACAATTTTCTAAGATTCAACCAATTATATGACTTAGGGATTCTATAAGGTTTACTAAGAAGATGTGTATTGTCAAAGGAAGAGATGGTGTAGTGTTTCTACAGGGAAAACGAACAAAAGGAAATCTCAACCCAGTAAGTGGAGGAAAATATATGTTCTTTATATACAGAGAGGAAGAAAACAAGTTGTGGCATAAATGACTTGGTCATCTATACCAACCATCTATGGAAGATCTATTGAAATTTGATGCAGCTAGAGACCTTATTAAGTTATCATGTAATCGTAAACATACGTGTGATTATTTTCAAAAAGGGAATATAATTAGAATGATGTACAAATAAAATTAAAATAACTCAACAAGAGTTCTTGAATTGTTGCATGTTGATGCCTTTGGACCCATCTCACCAAGATCCATTTATGGGAAGAGGTATTATGTTCTCTTCATTGATGAATATAGCAGAATGACATGGTTATTTGTTATTTTCCATAATTATGATGTCTTTAGCTGCTTAAAGCAGTACTGAAGGGAATGTGAAATGATTCTTGGACAGAATATTCTAATTTTTCGTACTGATAATGGTATATAATTCATAACTAGTTGGGTGGAATACTATCTCAAGAAACATGGGATAAAGTATCAAGTTTCCTCAGTGAGAACTCCCCAATAGAATGGAGTGGTTGAAAAAGGAAATTGGATCATCAACAACATGGCTAGAACGATGCTTATAGAAAAATACCTACCATAGAAATTTTGGAAGGAAGAAGTATTGACATCGGTCTATATTTCAAACAGGGATCTGTTGTGTTCGGAGGATGGAAAGACTCTGTATGAGTTGTGGTATGTAAATAATCCAACAGTGAAATACTTCCAAATATTTGGAAGTAAGTGCTTCATTCTCAACAAAGAAAAACATAGGAAATTTGGGTGGCGTGGAGATGAGGGGATATTCCTTGGATACTCAAGAAAAATAAAATCATACAAATGATTTAACAAGAAGCTCGGAAAAGTAGTTTAAGAGAAATGATGTCACTGTTGTGGAAAAAGAAGAGAATACTCAATAAAACAGTGAACAATTTATTGATGAAAGTTATGAAGAGGAAAGTAACACAGGGGGTGCAGAAGTAGTAGAGGCAGACTCAAAAGAATATACTAATGATGAACAAGAATAAGTCAAGTTTATATCTTCAAAGAATCCAATGATTTGAGACAAAATTAATAGTCATAATATCAATAGTGATCAGACAGTGTCGGTTCAAACAAGAAGAATGAATTCAATGAAGCAGACATATCTTTTATCTCAAGTTTATCCTACATGTTTTTTTGATTCAGCTAAAGATGGAAACTGGGTTCATGCAATGAATGAAGAGCTATAACAGATTGAGAAAAATCAAACATGGGAGATTGTTTCGAGGCCAGAAGATATGAATGTCATCGGGACTAAATGGGTCTATCACAGCAAGATGAATGAAGATGGCATAGTGATTCAAAACAAAACATGACTAGTGTGAAAAGGATACTCCCAGATAGAGGGAACATGTGTTGATGAGACATTTTCACCGATTGCAAGGCTGAAGAAAATCAGATTATTCCTAGCCATTATAGTGCAACGGAATTTCAAAGTGTTCCAAATGGATTTCAAATCTTCATTCTTGAATGGAGTTCTGGAGGAAGAAGTGTATATCGAGAAGCCTAATGGTTTTCTCATTCATGAGGATGAAAATAAGGTTTGTCAACTAAAGAAGTCATAATATGTGCTGAAACAAGCACCAAGGGAATAATACTCGAGGCTTGAGCAGTATTTGAAGAAGTTTGGTTTCCAACGTAGTGGAGTTGATTACAATTTATATGTAAACAATGATAGTAATGAAAGGGTAATCATTCTAGTCTATTTCAATGACATAATATTTGGTGGATTAGATGATGCATAGTGTATATAATTTTTTGAAGTCATGAAAAATGAGTTTGAAATGTCAGTGATCGGTGAGCTGACATTTTTCCTTGGTTTATAGGTGACACAAGGAAGTAATTGTACTTCAATTTCTCAATCCAAATATACTAAGGATGATCTGGGGCGATTTGTAATGGAATATTCCACGGAAATAAATACTCCAGTTTCTACCTGGATGAAACTTTCAAAAGATAATGGAGTCAAGACGGTTAATATCACATAACATAGTAAAATTATTGGAAGTTTACTATACTTGACTGCGACAAGGCCTGAAATTTTTTTCTCTCTATGCCAAGCAGTAAAATATAAAATTAATCCCAAAGAAATCCACATGCTTTCAGTGAAAAGAATAATTTGGTATATTAAGGGCAAGGTGGATTTTGGATTGATATATAATGACAAATCCTAGTCATAGTTATTCAGAGATACTGATGTAGATTGGGCCGGTTCAGCAGATGATAGGAAATCAACGTCAGGAGGTGATTTCTATCTGGGTGGATTGTGAATTTATTGGCTAAGAAAGAAGAAAGATTTCATTTCATTAATCACCATGAAAGATGAGTATATTTTAGCCACTCAATCATGCACACAGTTATTATTGATGATGTAGTAGCGTGATGATATGTTAGTTGAAGTGAATCCTCCGATCGGAATCCAGTGTGATAACTCAAGCACTATAAATCTTAGAAAAAGTCTTTTCCATCATTCAAGGAGAAAGAACATTGAAATACAGTATTATTTTATGTAGGATAAGGTTGAGTAGGGAATCATGAAGTTGGATTATGTGCCTACTGAACTATAGGTTGCAGACATTATGACAATTTCTTTACCCAAGGAATCTTTTGAGAGGCATCAGCTGGCTATGGGAGTCCAGTCGACTCCCACACTTGAAAAAGTGTGGATGTGGGACCTCCTCTCCTCAAGGTATTGTGTGGTTTCCTTACTGTACTAATTTCTTCTCTCTAATATATTGCACAGCACAAAAGATGGACCTTTGGGTTCATTGAAAAAGGGGGGATAAAGAGTTACTTCTAAAGGGGGAGAAATTGGGGAAAAATAAGGGAGACATTGTATTTTTTAAAGACATGAGGAGAAGCTGACACATGGAGCAGCGAGGTAAGGGGAGTTTATCAAGCCAAGTGTAGAAGATGATAAATGGAGTAACATTATGATAATTCTTTGGTGTTTGAAGTGATCATCCAGAGCTTATCTTGGACAACATAAGATCCCAAGAAGTGAAGAAGGAGAGTATTAAATCTGACGATGCTAGAATTGATCGATCAAAGACTACATATCACAACAGATGAGGATCGTAATAAATGAAGAAGGGTGGCATTGGAATTGTGTTAGAAGGATTCCAACAATCATCAATTGGTATCAATTTGGTATCAAAAATTGGTGTAAAAAATTAAGTGATTTATTGATGAAGTTTTCGTTTACTCTTTTTTCTCATGCCGATTATTGCTTATGTGGTCTTAGAGTGCGTGTTGAGTGAATCCTTGATCACAATCAAAATTTTAAGAGGTGAATGGTGGATAAAGTGTTAACGAGGTATCATTTAATGAAAGAGTTGTAAATAAAACCCAAAGAGGGAGATTGTTGCAAAAAAATATCTCAAGGTATCATTGAATCATTTTTGAGATGATTCTGTTTGTTGAAAAAGTGGGCCTCTATGTTGTGTTTGTTGAAAAAGAAGACCACAATGTTAAAATTATTGACAAAGGGGTTTACATGGCGAGTTTTCAAGTTCATGATATTTTTTTGACAATCCATTATTGACAGAAAAACTTCAAAAAAAAGTAATGGACTATCTGGAGGTGGTACAAGAGTAGATACAAGGGGGTGCCGTTTTCCAGTGTTTTTCAAATTTTTGGGCCTCAATATTGAAAAATAGAGAAAAGTGTTTTTGGAAAAGGTACTTGTGTGCTGGTGTCTTGGAGGCTTGTAAATTTTCGTGCCATATGTTTTTCAGGATCGTAACATAAAAATATGGAAAATAAAAGAGGGGCGCCCATGTTTTGGTTTGGTCACGCAAGGTGACTAGCACGACTGAGGCAAAGGCAGGGGGACTTGCGTGTTGGGGGAGAATTGTGTGCGACACTCAAGGTGGCTGAAATGCCTATAAATAGAGGGATACCCCTCCTCATTTTTCAAGGAGCGCATCACTTAGTGAAATTTCAAGGTCCAGTCGTGCAAGTAGGTTAGGGTGCGCAAGTGGTGGTTTGGTCGTGCAATTATATGGTTATTTAGAAGTTGTGCGCTAGTTGATAGTTGTGCACCAATATTGGTTTGGGAATTAGAGGGTGTGAGTCACCCAATTTTTTAGTTGAATAAGTGAGTGTATCCCAAGTGGTTTGTTGAAAATTGTGTGCTAGGATTGGAGTAGGGCACCGGTTGATAGTTGCATGACAATATTGGTTTGGGCGTAAAGGGGTGTGAGTCGCCCAAGTTCTGAGTTGGCGAAAGGAGTGTCGTGCAACTAGTTAGGTGACACTTTCATGACAGTCATAGAGAATTATGCCAATTATTTTAGGGTTGTGAGAATGTTTAAGATTTCTCAGTACCTCCAGTGCAAAGTTTGATTCATCTACAAGTGAAAGTTGGACATCAATAGACAATCTACATACGAAGGAAGATGCATTCATTTGTGATAATGAAGGGAACTAAAAGTCTTTAAATAGTGAGTTGATATTTTTAAGAATTAGTGAGAACACTTCAGTTGAGAGAGTAGTGATCTTTTATATTGTGAGTGTTTGTAAACCATGAGGGACAGTGAGTCTGCTCCGAACTTTGTAAATAGCTGTGTGCTTTTAGTGGATTTGGTACCTCGTCAGATTGTTGGTGTATGCTTCTTGTATGTAGCCCAGTGAGGGTGAACTAAGTAAAATTGTGGTGTCATGTACAAGATTTAATTTTTGTCCATAATCATAATTGGGAAGGAGAGAGAATAGAGTTTTTTCTGAAAACAAAACAATATCGAAGGGGAAATTGTTTTAATATGTCATACCCTGATTCAACCCCCCCCCCCTCTCAGGGTATCTATCCTAGTGGACTCAACACAAACCAACCTATATAACCCAACTAATTGGTAGCCAAATAAGTCTTGAAATGGTAGGAATGGCGTTAACAATCCCCACGATCTAGCACCTAGTGATTGGGTATAGAATGAATCAAGAGGGAACAATTCTGCCATAAGAAAAACCCATCAAGATATAGAAGAAAATATGAAAACATAAAATGGTCGATATTCAAAACACTCTACAAGAGAGAAAATACCACAAGTATACTATTATGATTCGGAAAATTTTTAATTCAACCCAAGGTATTCAAATAAAATTGTCAATACATAATCTTAGAAACCCTTTGAAACATGTGGATCAAAATCATCACTGATCACCGCCAAATCTGGAGGCCCTGCTAATCAAGCACACCAATAACCTCTGAGTGGTGTTATCCCTTTCCTTTGACCGAGAACAATAAAATCTACAGACACCCAAAGGAAAAGGTAGACTGTGATAAATAAATCTTTGTAGGATCTCACCATAATTTAAAAAAAACTATATAAAATAAATCAACTCTTCTCACTTTTAAATAAAACATTGCATAGAAATATTTTTATTGTTCATATCATAACATGCTTTATCAAAAATTACAATGGATAGTATGAAAAAGGTACAAAAGTGAATTTTTATCATGTTGAGCAGATATAAAAATATTTATCAAGGATGGAATGAAAAATAATTTCTATCAACATAGCCACGGATAAGTATTTAAATCTAAAATTAGAATATATAATCAATTATAATTATATAAATATGGTTAAGAGACCCAAGTTTAGATAAGTACAAGGATTCACACACATATCAGTGAAATAAAGATATAGGTGTGAACACACTCCCTAAATACAAAGCCTATGGGGAATAAAAGATAATCCTAAATAATAAACTCAACAACCTCAAGAAAGTTTAATTATTGTTATTATGATTAATTTTTTTCCATGTTGAGGTAATAAATTCCTAGCATATCTTCTTCCCACCTAACTACTTAGGCACCCGTGTTATTTAATAAAATAAAATAATCATACAATGGGATATCAAATATTTCTTTTAAACTTGAATCATCAAATCAGCCATTTCCAATCATCCCTAAGATCAAGTTTCAAAACATTCCGTTTTTTTTTTCAAAAACCAGTATTAATGTTTCTTAAAAAATAATTAATTTCGTTTCAAACAATAAAACATTTTTGGCCATTTCAAATCATAAAAACGATGATTTAAATCATTCGTTTAAAATAAAAATCACTTTCCAAATATCATAATTTGATTTTAAAAATCCCTTGTCAAGAGATCTCATCACACACACCAAGACATTTAAAATAATTTATTAAGTGACTTAATTTAGTCTTTATAAATAAATTATAAAATAATTTTAAATTAAACAATCTTCAAAGGTTTCAATTGATAGATAATACCTTATGAAACCACCTACCTCAAGATAGATCGACATGACCCACACAGGATCCAACAATGGAGACCTGATATAAAGAATCATCAAGGGAGTGACTTAGAATCACTATTCGTCATGCCAATATCTAAATCCATAAATGGCATGAAGATATACCACACTAGAAGTGGAAGATAGGGGAGGAAAAGAGATTCAATGATAAAATTGAGAATACAATTACTAGAACAGGTCCAATACACCAATATGAAATTTGATCCATGAATAAATGAGGTTGGAAGAGCTACGCCACTCTTAAATATCAAACAAAGTGAAAAATAACCAATAAACAATAATAATAACCAAGAATTAATTGAAACAACCAGGAATCAACATGTAAAAAAAGAGGCAAGTAAAAAATAAGGTTCATACATGAATGATGGAAACTAAATGTTACAATATCCACATAATAAATAACTTCCTCCACCATAAATACTTTGATGAAGACACCATTACAAAGAGGCAAGTCCTACACTCTCTCATCAAAGTCGCATTCTACCACACCTCATGAGAATTTGAACCATGCTTTCATAGCACCCGAAACACGGTTATAGACATTCCATGAAGAATCATTTTCTTAGAATCAGTAATCTAAACTAGTTACTCAGTCATGGATAAATTAGGTTTCACATCAAGGTCCTCCCAACTCTAGACATGATACTGGTCAAAGAGATACTTTCTGAGTTGTGAAACATAAAACATCTTATTCATCAATGTCATCTAAGATGGAAAATACAAATGGTAAGCCACCTTTCCCATCTCTTAAACAACCTCAAACGTTACCACATGTCTCAGTGTTAAATTTTCCTATTATTCAAGCTATCAAAGACCCAATAGCGGTGATACTTTCAAAAACATCAGGTCACCAACCGAGAACCCTAATGGGAATAAAAAATGATCACCACGCCATTTGTAATAGATTTGTTCCATTACCATTATTGGATGAATCAACTAAATAATCTTTGTTATCTATTAGAAAACATGGTCCAACAAAGTAAGATTCACCATTCACTAGTCAAAAAAGTGTAGATCTACATGATCAAACGTACAATGCCTCAAAGGGTTGTATCTTGAGGGAAAAATAGTAACTATTATTTTAGGAAAACTCAAACAGTCCCAAGTGGAAATCCCAAGATCCTCTAAATTCAATGACATAAGAATGAAGAATGACCTCCAGAATTTATACAGAATATTCGTTCTGAGCCTCGGTTTGATGATGGTTCATGGTGATCAACTTTACATGATATCCCAGTATCTTCTTGAGGACTCAACAAAAATTATAAGTAAACTAGGGATACCTATTGTAAACTTTGTCATATATAACTTCGTGAAATCCAAAAATCCTCTTCACATAAATATTTCCCAAGTCCATAACTTTGTTCATATCAAGAATTAGAATAAATTAAGATGATTTGGTCAATTACTAAATCACCAACTAAATCACATTATTTCATCAAGTATTATGTAGAAACCTAAAAAAATTCCACCGATATCCCATACCACTTTCAATTTGTCATAGGAAGTGGATAAATTTGACTTGAATGTGTTTGATGCTCATCCTTAGTCTACTAACGTGTATAAAAATGACAAAATAATAATAACAACTCATTTCAAACCTAGCCACTCTAAATTATTCCTCGTATTATAAAACATTTTCATTATTCTAGGTTTTAATTCCCACTGGGAATTATGAATGTCCCACATCACAGCCTTCCACATAGTTAATGAATCAAAAAATGGTTCTAGAAGAAAATAATACCCTTAGAAGATAGATACCATTAGACAATAGTATCCCCACCATATAAAGAATCCCAAATGCCTTAGAAATAATTATTAAATAGTTTTTATTGGAGAATCATCTCATATAGTGAGGATGTTAATTGGACACTTGACAGAAAAACTTCATCTCATCCCCCCAGAATTTAAAATAAACATGAGAAAATAGATTCATCATATCCCAATCCTCGGAAGATTCAGTCATATTTTGGGATGGAGATTTCTAACTCAAATAATCAGCAATGACATCCACCTTAACATGTGCGTAAAAAATGTCTAAATCAAAATATTTCAAGTAATCCACACACCACCTCTACTAAAGATTCAATTTTTTTAGAAGATATAACTAAATCTTTTATGATTGGATTAGATGCTAATAATATCACCAAAAAGGTAATGTGCTAACAATTTAGAGCATACGTCATAGTTATGAATTAGAGAGAGTGTGGGGGATATTTTTTCTCATGAGGTCAAAGCTGACGAGAACCATAAGACACCACATGATCCCCCTCTATGAGAATACATCCCAAACCTGAACTTGATGCATCATAGAAGGCCACATATCCTTTCCAACCTTCTAGAAGAGTTAGAACATGAGGTGAATTCAAATAATTATTCATCTATTCAATGGAATCCTGAAATTTTGAATCCCAAAGTACCTTTACTCCCTTCCAAATGAGATTGTTTGACATAGAAACCTAATTTGATAAATCTATCAAAAAATAGTGATAATGCAATTCCCAACCCAATAATCATTCAATCTCAAAAAAATTATGTGGTTCCTAGAAGGTCATAATAGATTTCACCATCCTAGGATAAACATAAATACCAATTCTAGAAACCATATGGCCAAGAACATTTCCTCCTGAATCTAGAATTTTCATTTAGAAATCTTGGTATAAATTCATTGATTAATCAATATCTCTAGGGATGCTCCTAAATAACGTGAATTTTCCTCAACGTTTTTAGTGTAAACCTGGTTTTCAGCCACAAACCCAACATTAAATGAATTTATGTACTAGTGGAATATCTTATTCATCAGTTCCATAAACACTACCATAGATTTTGTCAGACTAAAAGGCATAACATTGTACTCATAATATCCATACCTTCTCATGATGGTGATCGTAGGGATAAAGACTCCTTGATCGTAATCTTGTGATAACTTAAACAAATATCAATCCTAAATAACCACTCCACACCTTTCTGTAGGTAGAAAAAATCATCAATTTTTGGAAATTGATACTTTTTCTTAATCATGACCCAATTGAGCTTTCAAAATTCAACACAAATGTGAAGGTTTACATCTAATTTCTTGGTTAAAAATCATGGTAGTTTCCTAATTTGATATTCTGGGATGAATGAATACCCTATAAAATAAGTCATCCAACTATTTTATTAAGTAATTTAGTTTGGTAGGTCTCATATGGTAAGAGGGAATATAAATAGGCTGGTTACCTGGTACCAATTCAATTTAAAACCCCACCACACACACCGATGGAAAACTAGAAAATTCACATGAAAAAAATCAAGACACTAATCAAATACAAGAGTAAGATAATTATCTGAATAATCCTATTCTAGTTCTAAGAAAAACATGGATATAATCCTACCCAAATATGGAATAAAATTTCTATCTTGACTTCAGAATAGTTCCCAATCATCTTAAATGACATGGCACACCCCATCGAGGGTGGTAAAGGAGACCCAACAAAAAAATCTATATGATTCCTATAGTAAATCCTCCAATCCATTGTTATAGTGAAATTTATAGGTTTTATATTCAGAACCAAAATTTCTATAACAATTTCAAAATATAATAAATAGAAAGTATTAGAATGGAATTCTAGATCCTTCTCTATCATCATCTTGAAGTTGTAGCAATATTTATAAAAAATGTATGAGATATATGGGAATATTAAATAGTTCCACAACATGGGTAGATATAAAGGAACGAGATTTAATGGTATCAAAAAATGAATTCACTAAAGTTGAAGCAATAGTAATAGTACCTCACACTATTTCAGGACTTATATCAGATTCCCATAGATAATTGTCCACTACATATAAAAGATTTGTTCCTACTATGTTTTTTGGAACCCATTTGATCTTAAATCATTTGATTTCACCAAATATTATCACAACACTATTGAACCCATACCACTATTTGAAGTGGTAAAGATGTGTAAAATTCTCTACAAGTGACCTAATCATCCACAAGAACTGTAGATATTTGGTGCCTCTATGAAATCTCACTTTGAGTGCTTAACTTTTTCACACATGAAACAGGTTGGTATTCCTTTACCAGATATAGATTAAGATTTAAAATAACTCTACTAACAAGATCCACTACTATTTTTTCTCCCACAAGACTCATCATAATTCCTTTTCCCTTTAAAAGGACCACTCAATCTATCATTGGGAGTAAGAGGAACTCTGGTCAAAATTGACTTACCATCCTAGTCAAGTTCCACCATCAAAGATCCATATAAAACATCATTATATAATGTGACCTTTAGTAAGAAAATTTGATATCAAATATCATTTCTAATACCCATATCAAAACAACAACATTTTATCTTCTAATTTTATACTATAAACATCGGTAGAATGATTGGATAATGACCCAATAATCTGATTTGGTCAATTAGTAAATCACTACCAAAATCACATTATTTCCTCAAGTATTATGTGGAAACCTCAAAAAAATTCCATTGATATCCCATCCCACTTCCAAGTCTTCATAGGAAGTTTTTGAGGTTGACCTGAAGGCATATGATGCTTGGCGTTAGTCTACTAACATGTATAATGATAACAAAAAAATAGTAACATATCATTTCAAACATGTCCACTATAAATGGTTCCTCATGTTATAAAACATTTTCATTGTTCTAGGGTGTAATTCCCAATGGGAATGATGAATATCCCACATCACAACCTTCCTCATAGTTAATGAAACAACAAACTTGTTTGAGAAGAAAATAATACCCTTGGAAGATAGATACCATTAGCTGATAGTCTCCCCACCATATAAATAATTCCTAATGCCTCAGAAATCATTATCAAATATATTTTTTTGGATAATCATCTCATATAGTGAGGATGTTAACTGAACACTTGACAAGAAAACCTTTATCTCATCCTCCCAGAATTTGAAATGAACACAAGAAAATAGATTCATCATATTTCACTCCTCGAAATATTCTATCATATTCTGTGATAGAGGTTTCAAAGTCAAAAAATCAGAAATGAAATCCCCCTTCACAGAAGTATAGGAAATGTAAAAATCAAAATATTTCAAGTAAACCACATACCAAATCATCTATAGATTAAAATATTTTTGTCAGAAGATATAACTCAATATTTTATTATTGGTGTATATGCTAAAAATTTCACCAAAAAGGTAATGTGCTAGAAATTTAGAGCATACATCATAGTTATGAATTTGAGATCATACAATGGATATTTTATATTAAGATTTAAAAGTCTAATAGAACCATAAGACACCACATGAACCCCCCCCCCCCCCCCCCATACGAGAACACATCCAAATTCTAAACTTGATGCATCATAGTAGGCCACATAGCATTTCCCACCTTCTAAAAGAGTTAAAACAACCACTGAATTCAAATTATTATTTAGCTCTTCATTGGAATCCTGATATTTAGAATCCCAAATGGGATTTACTCCCTTCCAATTGATATTTTTCAAAAAAGAAACCAAATTTGATAAATATATCAAAAACAGTGATAATACAATGCCAAGCCCAATAATCATTGAATCTTAAAAACATTCTGTAGTACCTCCCTAGTTAGAACAACATTCACCATCTCAAGATCAACAGAAATACCAAGTCTAGAAACAATATCTCCCAAGAACTTTACCTCTAGAATATAGAATTTTCATTTAGAAATCTTTGTATAAATTCATTGATTTATCAATATCTCTAGGGATCTCTTAAATAATGTTCATTTTATCCTTTGTTTTATAGTAAAATGGTTTTTCATCCTCTAAAACAACATTTAATAAATTGAGGTACTAATGGAATATCATATTCATTTTTTCCATAAACACTACCGTACCATTGGGAAGACGAAAAGCATAACAAGGTACTCATAATATCCATAAATGCTCATGAAGTCAGTTTTAGGGATAAAAGACTCCTTGATCTAAATATTGTGATAAATTGAACAAATATCAATCATATAGAACCACTCCACCCTTTTCATTTGGTCAAAAAAATCATAATTGCTTTTGGAAACAAATGCTTGTTATTAATCATAACCCAACTAATCTTTCAGTATTCAACACAAAGGTGAAGGTTTCCATATTCTTTATTAGTAAAAAAATTGGTGTTTCCAAATGTGACATTCTAGGATGAATAATACCTTGTAACACAATTCATAAAACTAATTTGTTTACTCCTTTAGTTTAGATTCTATCATGCAGTAAGAGGTTATAGAAATAGGATGAGTACTTGGTCTGATTTCAACAGAAAACCCATCATCACACACCAATGGAAAACTAGAAAATTCATATGGAAACACATCAAGAAAATCATCCAATACAGGAGGAAGATCATTATATGAAGAATCCTATTCCAGTTCAATGAAAATCATGGATATCAACTTACCCAACTCTAGAAGATGATTTATATATCAACTTCACCTTATTTCCCAATAATCCTAAAAGACATGGTACACCACATTGGGGGTAGTAAAGGAGAACGACCAAAAATAAAATTCGATATGAGTCCTATAGAAAATCATCCTCATTAGAATGACATTTAGAGGACTCATATCCAAAACCAAAATTTCTCAAACAAGATCAATTTATATTAAATAGAAAGTACACGAAGGGCATTGTAGACCCTTCTCTATCATCATCTTGAAGGTGTATCAATCTCTATAACATAAGGCATGAGATATATAAGATTATTAATTATCTCCACAACAAGGGTATATATAAAGGAATGGGATTCAACAGTATCAAAAAATTAGTTACTAAATATGAAGCACTAGTAATAGTACCTCTCACTAATTGAGGACCTATATCAACTTCCTATAGATAATCATATATTGCATGAAAAATATTTGTTCCTAATGCTTGTTCTTGGAACCCATTTGTTCTTAAATCATTTGACCACACCAAATATCATCTTATTACTATCAAACCCATACCACTAAGTGAAGCGTTAATGACATGGAAAATTCTCTATAAGTGACCTAATCATCCATAAGGTATATATATATTTTTTGCCTCCAGGAAATCACACTTTGAGTGATTTACTTTTTCACACATGAAACAAGTTAGTGTTCCCTTACCAGATATAACATAAGATTTAAAATAATTATACTAATGAGATATATTACTATTGTATCCACCATGAGACTCACCCTATATCATTTTCCCTTTAAAAGGACAACTCAAACTATTATTGGGAGTAGGAGGAAATCATTTTAGACTTGAATTTATATCCAATTCAAGTTTCACCATAAAATCTATATACATAACATCAGTATATGAGGTGAGATTTACCAAGAAAATATGAAATCATATATCTTCCTTGATATCCATCTCAAAACTTTGATATTTTATCTTCTAATTTTATACTACCTCGAGTGTGAAATGAACAATATCAGAGTTATTGTAGGCTTACTGGGTCATTATCCAATCATATTTCTTATGTTTATCAAAATCCATATAATTATCAACCACCATTGATTTTCGATAGACATCGTACATTAAAAGATACATGAAATCTTTATTCTCGAAGAAAACATTATTTCTAGCCAAAACTATCAAATACCAACACCTTCTATTAGACCCTTAAAGTTTGAATATGGAATATTTAACCTTAATTGAATCTAGAATCTTTGAAAAATCATAGTTTTTCAACATTCCTCAACCAATTCTCTACCTCATGGTGATCGTTAGTACCATAAAAGGATAGTATCTTTAGATTAAGAAACAATAGAGCATGATATATACTCTCATCTTTATAGGTTAAAAAATATAAATCTTAATTGGGAATAGGTGTTGCTACATATCCTAGATATTAGAATGCACACATAAAAACCACTAAAATGTTTTGGATGACCAGAGGATTAACTTGTTATGGTTCATCAGGAACTCCCCCCTAAGGCCTGTTGAAATTTATTCTTTAGGGAATGGTACTACACAATATCAATTGATAACAAGGAAAAATCAATCAAGAGATATGATATCATAAGCCTTATCAATCAGAGCTCAACTGAGAAACACAAAATTACGATCAAAGCTTTGTAAAAAGTATAAAATTAGATTATAAAATACTCCTAAAAGACAACTTTTCCCAATATACCATGGTAACTTAAGGCTCATTATGATGATATGTTTCTAGGAAATCACTCTTAACCCACCCCTTATGTCCTGTAAATCATGTCTCTTATCTACTAAGACATACGAAATCACATATTCACATTAAAAAAGTACACAACCTCACTTTGATACCAAATTTTTTCTAAACAACCGGGATAACCCATTTAAACTGCATCGGAATCAATTATGACATGAATCAAAGGGTGCTCTTGATCTCCATGAGATATATACTAGTTCTAGGGCATCAAAAGATTAAATAGAGAATTATTTTTCCATAATAACAACCCATCAAGACAAAGTAGCTGATAAAAAATTTCAAAATAGTTGGTATTATAAACACTCGATGGGAGAAACAATACTACAAATAGACAGATACAAGTCTCAAAAATGGTAATTCATCCCAAGTTCATCAGATAAAACCATCAAGATGTCATCTATAAACTATTTGTAACAAGTATATCATAATCTTCTCTGGTCACCACCAACTCCCAATGTCCTATTAATCAAGCACACTTGTATCCTTCGATTGGTGCTTTTAATTTCCATAGACTTGGCATAAAAAAAATAAAAACACCCAATGGAAATGGTAGGGTGTGAGAAAAAAATACCAATAGGATATCACCAAGAATTTTATAATAAATATATATCAAATAAATCAACATTAATCAATTTTAAATAAAACAAGGAAATGAAATATTTTTACAGTTCATATAAAAACATTCTTTATAAAACATTTCAACATCTAGTCTGAAAAAGGTGTAAAAATTAATTTCCATCACATCAGGCAGATATAAAAATATTTTTCAAGGAATTATGGACAAAAAAATTATTTCCAAACATGTATGAATAAGAATTTAAATCAATCAATGGCTTGTACAATCAATTAAAATTATAGAACAATGGTTCAAAGATTGTGTGTTAGATTAGTACAGGTATTATCACATATCTTAATGAAATAAAACTCTAGTTATGTACAAATATCCAATATCCTATGCCTATGGGGGATAAAAGAGAATCCCAAAGAATAAACACCCTACCCTCAAGATAGATTAGTTATAATTTTCATTATAAATACATTTCTAATTAGATCTTATACGTGACCAACATGTGTTCTTCCCACCTAACTACCCAAGATCCCACATTCTTCAAGGATATCAAGCATTTCATTACAACTAAAATCATAAAATCAATCATTTAAAATTGGTTCTGAGTTCATGTTCCAAAACATATCATTTCATTTCAAAAACCAATATCATGGGTTCTTATAAAAAATCATGGATTTTTTTAAATAATCCCACTTCAAATAATAAAAATTTTCATTCCTTTTTATATCATCAAAACCATGTGTCAAATCATTAATTTAAAATTTAAATCACTTTTCCTAAATTAATAATTTATTTTCAGAATAAATTTCTATCAGATATCATCATTGTTAATTCAATAAGGTTTTCCTTATGACTTTTCCATTCCTTCTTGTTTTGAAAATCACAAAAACCTTATACTTAAGCAAATATTATTTTTACCCCCATAAAGAAAAATTTACTTCATTAAGGAAATTTACCTTAACCTAGATTTTCTTATACATAGAAATATTATTCTTAAATTCAAAAACCGGATTCATAACCAAATTTCCGGAGCCATATAATGAAAAGATTTAGAGCATTCTGTTTTTAGGATCTGAATTATGGATGTGATCTGTAATGGAGTTTTAATCTGAATTCTAGACTCCGAACTCTAAAGAAGTTCGACTCCGAACTCTGAAGAAGTTTGACTCCGAAATCTGAAGAAGTTCGACTCCGAACTCTCAAGTAGTTCGACTCCAAACACCTTAAGTGGTTCGACTCCAAACTCTGAAGAAGTTCGACTCTGAACTCTCAAGTGGTTCGACTCTGAACTCTAAAGAAGTTCGACTCTGAACTCTCAAGTAGTTTGACTCCAATCTCCTTAAGTCGTTTGACTCCGAACTCTGAAGAAGTTCGACTCCGAACACTCAAGTGGTTCGACTTCGAACTCTGAAGAAGTTCGACTCAGAACTCTCATGTAGTTCGACTCCGAACTCTTAAGCAGTTCGATTTCGAACTCCTTAAGTGGTTCGACTCCGAAATCTGCAAGTTCAGAATCCGATCTCTGGTGAAACAAGACTTCAAATTCCTATAAAACAGAATCCGAATATTTCTTAACATAGACTCCGAACTTCTTTTTGGTGAGACTCCAAACTTTTAATTTTCTTACACTCCGAACTATTGATTAGCTTTTACTTACATATGATTTGTTTCAAAATGATGTCGTGAATTCAGTTATACATGGTTTTTTATAAAACGATGTCGTCTTTTCTGTTTCTAATTAACCGTTGGTTGAGTTACACGTGTACAGGTACCTTTAAATTTCATGGAAAATATGACCGTTGGAAGAGGGAGTCGACCATTGGAAATTTGCCTATAAATAAGAGCTCATTTGAAAGAGATGATAAGATAGATGAGAGATGAACAAGTTGATCAATCTAGAGAACACACGCTGTTAAGGTGAATTCTAGAGAGAGAATCTTTTCATGCCTTGTATGTACTGAACTGCTCGTTCAGATTTCTTTATGCGACTCTGGATTTTGGTGATTACATTCGAGGACTTTCGGGGATAGGAAGACAGAGGTGCCAACTACCTTGAAGTTCGAGGGCTTCCTTGATGAGGAACACAGAGGTTCCAACTACCTTGAAGTTGAGGGCTTACGGGGATAGCAAGACAGATATTCCAGTCTTCGTATCGAGGGCTTACCCTGGTGTGGGTAAGACAGACTTGCATGAAATTATAAATTAAGGGACCTTTATTCAAGGTTGTTGGATACCCTTCTCTTTGGGTTAAAAGACTTATATCTTGTTACTTGTTGTTTTTCTACTTGTATGTTTCCGCTGCATATTGTATTATAAGGAAAGTATAATATTCTTGTATTTCCTTACACTTGTACTCTGATTAGTTTAATATTCTATATGCTTTAAGGTAGAATCTTATATTGTAAACCTTGGTTCCAATATTCCAGTTGGTGGTTAGAAGTGTTGTGAATTTTCTTAGTTTAACTTTGTTAAACTTAGAATTTTAATTGTCTAAGGAAAACATAGTTATCTCTAACCAACTTTAAAGGTTGTAAATGATTTTTTAAAGTGTACAATTCACCCCCCCCCCCCTCTTGTATATTGAGAATCTACATTGTTATTTTGATCCTAGAATTGGTATCATAGGAGGTCTCTAAAAAACTCATACTCACGTATAAGTTTTTCTTGTGAACTTTTTCATTCCGAACTTTTTCATTCCGAACTTTGTCATTCCGAACTTTGTCATTCTGAACATTGTCATTCTAAACCTTGCGGTTACGAACTTTTTCTACTAACTAGTTTGGTTGCCCAAGTTGTTTTAGTATGGCAGGAATCAATGTTGGTTCTATAGACAATCTAAATCCTACAAGACCACCAATCTTTGATGATAATGACTATGAATACTGGAGAGATAAAATGAAGACTTTTGTCATCAACACTAGAGTGGATTGTAACACCCCGAGCTTCCATGATACGCTTCTCATTCAATAATGCAATAGCTTGCATTGTACGCAACTTCGAGTTCTAAAACACCGCGACTAATCAAAGTAGCCGTTATGAATAGTAATAACCACTTTTTAAAATTATAGAAATTTTATATTTCAAAATGGACTTCATTTTTGGATTCGGAATATCGAAATTCTCCTATGTTGAAATTTTGGTATTTTTCTGAGAACTTCTAATTTTTTATGAATAGTGAAAAATACTTAAAAACAACTTTTTTAATCAAAATAATTTATAGTTATAAATTATACTGTTTGGTGGTTTTAAAGTATAATTAGAATATATTTTTACCATTTTATCCAATGGTGGTCATTAGAATTAATTTAACATTGAAATTGGACATAAACAATTGCCAATCTTTTGATATAAATTGTTTCTTAAAAACACGCTATTTGTTGTAACAGCGGGAATTAATTATAAAATTAATTAATGCAACTTATATGTTTGGAATTTTGTAAAATAGACATCATTTTTGAATTCGGAATATGAATTATAGCTTAGGGTGAAGTTTTGGCCTTATTCTGAAAAACTTCAATTTTTGATGAATAGTGAAACCACTAAGTGGTTGTTAAAAACTGATTTTTCGTTAAAATGAAATATTACCACTTCTATGATTTGATTTTCAAAAATCTGACATACATGGTTGTCATTAAGAAGTAAAATGTGGTTCAATGAGATTAAAATAATTTTTTGGTGAATAGTAACTTTTAAGTTCTTAATCGCGATTAGAGGTAATTAGTGTAGTTTAAGGTACAAATAATGTTATAATAATATGAGATTAGCATGACACCTGTCCTAATCCTATTGGATGAGTCATGGCCGACCAAGACAACCCATGGGTCAACTTGGGGACCCCATGGAGCCACTTTAGTTGGAAAATGACATTAATATATATTTATTTAATGTTAAAATTAAATTGACACAAACATGAGTTGTTTTACTAAAACAGTTTTTAAGTGGGGTTAAACAATTCCAAATTTTGATTATAAATATTCATTAGAAAGATAAAAAGATTTCCTACATCATAGTATTTTTTTTATAATTTTTAGACATTAAATAAATTAAATTATTTATGACATCATGATGATGCAGCGATGACCTCATTATTTAACGATTTAAATAAAATGGGAAGATAATGAAAACTCCAAGGCTTACACTTGTCCAAAGCCAATTGGATGGGTAGATTTCGAACCCTTATCACCTTAGCCTCGAATTATATAAGTGTGGGACCTTTAGAATCCGAAAAGCATTGTGTAATAATGTAACATTTAAATCTTTCCAAAAGAGCCCCTCCTCTCCTCTTATAAAAGGCCCCCACCTCTCCCACCTCATTTACACTTTCAAGCCATTTGGCTCGGCCAAACTCTGCCCAAATACTCTCCCAACTTCTCCCTCTTACTCCTAGAAGCCTCACTTTGGGAAGAACTCTTCCCAAGGAAGCCTTTGGCTCAAATCAAAAAGAGTTACCCGATTTTGAGGTAATGTCTTCTCTAATGTTGTTTTGTTTTATTTTTCTTCTCCAACCCCCTAAACTCTTTTTATTCATTTCTTTTGTAACAACACCAGTATCCTCAATATACTATGATGTTTTTATAATAAAGATTCTATCTACACTTACACACACCTACATCTAATGGTTAAAAAACATACGGTTTCTGTGGATGGCGAATTTCTGCCTCACGAAACGATGATTGTTCAACACTCATATAACACCTTTAAAGGTGGCCATTAAGATGTCACTATTTTTATATATGATATATAATATGTTTTTGTTTTACTTATTCTTCTGTATTTCTCATTTATGGCATACTTTATGATTTCCATTATGGGTAAAACACGATAATTTCATTTTAGGAAGTGCGGACTACCGCCCCCTCAAAGTGATGTGAATCGTTAATGCCATATGTGGGATGTATAAAGGATGGAGTAAATGATATTATATATGATATTATACTGGAACTATGTTATACCTTTATATAATTATGATTTCACTACATTAAATAAAAAATAGAAATGAAAGTAGCGTTCATGCGTACGTACGGCTTACCGTCTCCATGAACGGTGCATTTCATTTCTTACCTCTAGATGTTACGTAATATTATGAATGAATGTATATACTGGATATATATGATATATATGATATCTACATCATTAATATAATTCTGGATATAATGGATATTTCACCACATGAACAACTTGTAATTATAAGAAGGTTATTGTTGACTCAAGTACCAAAGATCGACAGAACGACCGTTATTAACTTAAATAATTAAATAATGTTTATAACATGGTAATAAGTGATATAAATGGAATAATGAACATGAAAAAGGTTCTTAAGTAAATAGAAATTAACTCTAGTTTATTATTCAATAGGTTAAAGAACGGTCGAGTCAGGACAAGACGCAAGGTAAGGGAACTTCTTAACCCAACTTCCATTCTTTGGGTTAATCTCCTACTTTCCGATTATGTCATGATATTATTATGTATTATTTTGTATTTTTACTTTCTTTATGTGTACCTATAGTGAATACACATAATAGACCTATTTTATTCTAAAAATGATCTTTTTAAGGACTTCGTCTCAATCACCATCCATTGAGACATATTTTTTTTTTATACACAAATTTCTTTTATACGGTGTATAAACCCCTTTGACTTTTACGGTTTTTCAAAAGGAGTCTTTTTATACGAAGAATTTGCTAAATGACAAAAGGGAATGTTTTTCTTTCCGTACTTATGCGGCGACAACGACTTCTCCGTCGCCGTGACCATTATTTGAGTTTCGGCTTCCTCTATAAGCCATTTTTTTTAATGAAAAATAAATACAAAGTTTTAACTTTCTTTTATTTTGGTATTGAAAATGGTTTTGAAAGTGTTTTTATTATATCAATGTGTTGTATTGATATCTTGTGATTGAAATGTGGAAATGTTATGTTTCCTTTATTCATTTTTTATGTGATACGATTATGTTATGGTTTATGATATGTTTAAACCTATTCATATGAGGAATGTATTGGACTTAAAAAGTGACGGGTGGAGCCCGCTATAGCTCCTCGATGCATCGGTAGGTCTCATGAGACAACTAGACGTGGAATTGGCCGAGGCCCTTTCCCAATTTGATTTATGGTTTTGGCCGAGGCCTTAATCATTTTAGATGTCTTGGCCGAGGCCTTGACAAAATGTTTCAGAATGTCCGGCATTATACATCCCCTCATTATGAAAGTGGTTATTGATATTGCATGTGATTATTCGACCAGTAGAATATCCATGTGAAGAAGTGAATGGAATTATCTCATTTTACTTTTTCCATATTATGTTGATGTTCAAGTTTAAAAGGCTTTTGTTTTAGTTATACATTGCCTTAAATTTTTATGCTTATTTATGAAAGCTTCCGCAATATTGTTATCCTTACTGAGCATCTGAGCTCACCCCTTTCAATGTTTTAATATTTTCCAGGATGTGAAGAAGTATTTTATGAATGACCTGCAGGGATTGTGAGAAGAGGATATGAGTGTGGACTATGGAGACCTTGTTATTGTAGTTTTTCACTTTTTGATGTAATGAAAGACTTATTAATGTATCTAGTGTTTCCAAGGCTACTAAACTAATCGGTCTTTCGAGACTTGATCTTTTGTGATCATGCCAATGTTACGAAGTAATGTACCGGCTCTGGGTAGCTGGGGTCGGGGCGTTACAGTTGGTATCAGAGGCAGTTTAGTACTAACCTTGGAAGCTAGATTTAGATAAACTCTGATTAGAGCACATAGCCCAAAGATAGACTTTGAGGATTAGTATAGAAGAACTTCCTATAATTTTGGTATTATAGAGATGTTATGAGTTTTCCGAGCAATACATCCCTGTCTGGATACGAGCAGGTAGAGGCGGCTCTGGCACAGATGTACCTAGGGGTAAAACCCGAAAACACCGCTTTGAGCTAGACTCGAACGGGAACTGGTGCACGACAACGGGCCTTGCTGCACTCTTGGTTACGACACTCCCGGGGGATATGCTTAGGATAATTCTCATTTTATTTACAAACCACTATGAAGGGTTATGAGTATATACTTCCTCAAAAAAAACATTTATTTTTATGATTATGGATTATATCCATAAATAATTCAATTTATGTAAAGTGTTTTACAAGTATGGAATTATGTATTTTGATTCATAAACTAATCTAGTTTATGCCATTGTTTAGAAATGGCACCTAGTGGATGGAATGGAAACCGTATCAATGCACGAACTCCTTGTAGGGATTGACCTCCTGCTCAAGATAATTATTGTGGATCTGGAGATACAACTGGTGCTGATCAACTTATTACCATACTGGGACAACTCACTCAAGTTATGGATAATAACCTTACTCGTATGGATCACCCTGATCCACAAAGTGGAGGATCAATGTTAGACCGCTTCATGAGGCAACAACCACCAACATTTAATTGGGGTACAAATCCATTAGTAGCTGAGCAATGGATAAACTCCTTAGAGAAAATATTCCATGCCTTGGGGAGTAGCGAAAGGGAGAAGGTTGTCATGGCAGTTTACCGCCTCACTGGAGATGCCGATCAGTGGTGGTCCCTGATTCAAAACACAAAGGAAGATGATAACGTATCGAATATAGAATGGAGGGAGTTCAAAGAGCTTTTCTTAGAAAAATACTTTCCTCGTGACCATCGAGCAGATATGGAAAGGCAATTTCTGAGTCTGAGGCAGAAGGAGGATGAGAATGTCTCAAAGTATGAGGCTAACTTTACAAGGTTAGCGAGGCATGCTGCCGATTATATACGTAACCCAAGGAGTAAGATTGATCGTTTCTTTGATGGGTTAAAACCATTTCTCCATCGAGCTTTAGTATCACAATCCTTCTCATCATACGAAGATATTGTCTCGTGTGCTATCAAGACAGAAAAGGAATTCTCTAAGTCTTATGACAACAAGGTAAAGCAAGAGAAGAAGAGAACGGGGGAACAAGAGACAGATAAAGGGAAAAAGGGAAAGAAGGATTTTCCATTATGTGATAATTGTGAGAAGAATCACCCTGGTATGTGCCTAAAAGGAATGGGAGTTTGTTATAAATGTGGAGAAAAGGGTCACCAGGCTCGTGATTGCAAGGGAAAGAAAGAGGCTGTCAAAGTTGAATGCTACAATTGTAGGGAAATGGGGCATTATGCAAATGAATGTCCTAAGCGTCAAGGAAACTTACCTCAGAAAAGGCCAAGGGATCAAGGCCAATCTTATGCTGTGACTATAGTTGAAGCGGAATAATTAATGTATTGGTGCTTTTGGACTCAAGGATTATATTCTTGTTATAAGAATAATGTGATATATATAAAGATTGTACTGTAGTACTTTTTGATTTCAGTAAGGTTTTAATATGATTAAGGTAATCATATTTTTAGTATGTGACAATAAGAGAAACATTTCTTTGTTTGGGGAATCTGATGTTACAATTGATTTTGGAATTTAGAGACCTTTTAGAGAAAGTCTGGACAGAGGTATTTTGGATAACTATTAAGGTTGGAGTGGATTAAGTTGATCTTTGGATAGTATTGTTTATGGTTAAAAAATTTATGAAGATTATTTTTGGAATATTATGATACTATAGTTTTAGGAAAAGGACAACCTGCAGGGTGGGGCATAACCCGTCGCGTCGGACAAAGCTGCAGGAATCGAACCCACAATCAAAGTGCGACAGGCCTTTATTTCCTACCACTAGCCTACAGGAAGTCCCTGGTTATTACAAAATAATTTTACTAATCTAAATGGTATGTGTTAACATTTGGAACCTTATACAATTAGGATAAATAGAATATTTTTGAGTTCCGTTACCATTTGGAGTAAAAGTTGGGTTTGTGGTAAAAATTTATTAACGAATGAAAGTATACATAACAAGTATGTATATTCCCTTACGTTCTTAGTAAATCTTCTAAATAAATTCCTCAACATTACAAAAGGTAACTTAAAACAAAAATGTTGTTGGTTAACTTTTCCAACTGGGGATTCAATGACCGTTTAACCAATCACAAGTTTGTGATTTTCTTGTAGTTAAACTTTCTCCTAATCCTGTTTTCTATAACTCTCCACCAGACCTTGATGGTTTGTTTCTCCTCCATATCCATATTTTCATAGAATCCTAGAATGGGCTATATCGGGTGACCTTTGTACTTATCTTGCTTTCTTTTAATGTTATATATTTATTAACCTTATTTCCGATGTGGGTTTTCCTCAAAGGTATTTTCTCTTTTCAACCTTTTATTTTCAAAGAAAAATTTCAAATTGCGAGGATGCAATTTATTGAAGGAGGGGAGAATGTAACACCCCGAGCTTCAATGATACGCTTCTCATTCAATAATGCAATAGCTTGCATTGTACGCAACTTCGAGTTCTAAAACACCGCGACTAATCAAAGTAGCCGTTATGAATAGTAATAACCACTTTTTAAAATTATAGAAATTTTATATTTCAAAATGGACTTCATTTTTGGATTCGGAATATCGAAATTCTCCTATGTTGAAATTTTGGTATTTTTCTGAGAACTTCTAATTTTTTATGAATAGTGAAAAATACTTAAAAACAACTTTTTTAATCAAAATAATTTATAGTGATAAATTATACTGTTTAGTGGTTTTAAAGTATAATTAGAATATATTTTTACCATTTTATCCAATGGTGGTCATTAGAATTAATTTAACATTGAAATTGGACATAAACAATTGCCAATCTTTTGATATAAATTGTTTCTTAAAAACATGCTATTTGTTGTAATAGCGGGAATTAATTATAAAATTAATTAATGCAACTTATATGTTTGGAATTTTTTAAAATAGACATCATTTTTGAATTCGGAATATCAATTATATCTTAGGGTGAAGTTTTGGCCTTATTCTGAAAAACTTCAATTTTTGATGAATAGTGAAACCACTAAGTGGTTTTTAAAAACTGATTTTTCGTTAAAATGAAATATTACCACTTCTGTGATTTGATTTTCAAAAATCCGACATACATGGTTGTCATTAAGAAGTAAAATGTGGTTCAATGAGATTAAAATAATTTTTTGGTGAATAGTAACTTTTAAGTTCTTAATCGCGATTAGAGGTAATTAGTGTAGTTTAAGGTACAAATAATGTTATAATAATATGAGATGAGCATGACACTTGTCCTACTCCTATTGGATGAGTCATGGCCGACCAAGACAACCCATGGGTCAACTTGGGGACCCCATGGAGCCACTTTAGTTGGCAAATGACATTAATATATATTTATTTAATGTTAAAATTAAATTGACACAAACATGAGTTGTTTTACTAAAACAGTTTTTAAGTGGGGTTAAACAAGTCCAAATTTTGATTATAAATATTCCTTAGAAAGCTAAAAAGATTTCCTACATCATAGTATTTTTTTATAATTTTTAGACATTAAATAAATTAAATTATTTATGAAATCATGATGATGCAGCGATGACCTCATTATTTAACGATTTAAATAAAATGGGAAGATAATGCAAAATCCAAGGCTTACACTTGTCCAAAGCCAATTGGATGGGTAGATTTCGAACCCTTATCACCTTAGCCTCGAATTATATAAGTTTGGGACCTTTAGAATCCGAAAAGCATTGTGTAATAATGTAACATTTAAATCTTTCCAAAAGAGCCCCTCCTCTCCTCTTATAAAAGGCCCCCACCTCTCCCACCTCATTTACACTTTCAAGCCATTTGGCTCGGCCAAAATCTACCCAAATACTCTCCCAACTTCCCCCTCTTACTCCTAGAAGCCTCACGTTGGGAAGAACTCTTCCCAAGGAAGCCTTTGGCTCAAATCAAAAAGAGTTACCGGATTTTGAGGTAATGTCTTCTCTAATGTTGTTTTGTTTTATTTTTCTTCTCCAACCCCCTAAACTCTTTTTATTCATTTCTTTTGTAACAACACCAGTATCCTCAATATACTATGATGTTTTTATAAGAAGGATTAGAGCTACACTTACACAAACCTACATCTAATGGTTAAATAACATACGGTTTCTGTGGATGGCGAATTTCTGCCTCACGAAACGATGATTGTTCAACACTCATATAACACCTTCAAAGGTGGCCATTAAGATGTCACTATTTTTATATATGATATATAATATGTTTATGTTTTACTTATGCTTCTGTATTTCTCATTTATGACATACTTTATGATTTCCATTATGGGTAAAACACGATAATTTCATTTTAGGAAGTGCGGACTACCGCCCCCTCAAAGTGATGTGAATCGTTAATGCCATATGTGGGATGTATAAAGGATGGAGTAAATGATATTATATATGATATTATACTGGAAATTTATTATACCTTTATATAATTATGATTTCACTACATTAAATACGAAATAGAAATGAAAGTAGCGTTCATGCGTACGTACGGCTTACCGTCTCCATGAACGGTGCATTTCATTTCTTACCTCTAGATGTTACGTAATATTATGAATGAATGTATATACTGGATATATATGATATATATGATATCTACATCATTAATATAATTCTGTATATAATGGATATTTCACCACATGAACAACTTGTAATTATAAGAAGGTTATTGTTGACTCAAGTACCAAAGATCGACAGAACGACCGTTATTAACTTAAATAATTAAATAATGTTCATAACATGGTAATAAGTGATATAAATGGAATAATGAACATGAAAAAGGTTTTTAAGTAAACAGAAATTAACTCTAGTTTATTATTCAGGAGGTTAAAGAACGGTCGAGTCAGGACAAGACGCAAGGTAAGGGAACTTCTTAACCCAACTTCCATTCTTTGGGTTAATCTCCTACTTTCCGATTATGTCATGATATTATTATGTATTATTTTGTATTTTTACTTTCTTTATGTGTACCTATAGTGAATACACATAATAGACCTATTTTATTCTAAAAATGATCTTTTTAAGGACTTCGTCTCAATCACCATCCATTGAGACATATTTTGTTTTATACACAAATTTCTTTTATACGGTGTATAAACCCCTTTGACTTTTACGGTTTTTCAAAAGGAATCTTTTTATACGAAGCATTTGCTAAACGACAAAAGGGAATGTTTTTCTTTCCGTACTTATGCGGCGACAACGACTTCTCCGTCGCCGTGACCATTATTTGAGTTTCGGCTTCCTCTACAAGCCATTTTTTTAATGAAAAATAAATACAAAGTTTTAACTTTCTTTTATTTTGGTATTGAAAATGGTTTTGAAAGTGTTTTTATTATATCAATGTGTTGTATTGATATCTTGTGATTGAAATGTGGAAATGTTATGTTTCCTTTATGCATGTTTTATGTGATACTATTATGTTATGGTTTATGATATGTTTAAACCTATTCATATGAGGAATGTATTGGACTTAAAAAGTGACGGGTGGAGCCCGCTATAGCTCCTCGATGCATCGGTAGGTCTCATGAGACAACTAGACGTGGAATTGGCTGAGGCCCTTTCCCAATTTGATTTATGGTTTTGGCCGAGGCCTTAATCATTTTAGACGTCTTGGCCAAGGCCTTGAAAAAATGTTTCAGAATGTCCGGCATTATACATCCCCTCATTATGAAAGTGGTTATTGATATTGCATGTGATTATTAGACCAGTAGAATATCCATGTGAAGAAGTGAATGGCATTATCTCATTTTACTTTTGCCATATTATGTTGATGTTCAAGTTTAAAAGGCTTTTGTTTTAGTTATACATTGCCTTAAATTTTTATGTTTATTTATGAAAGCTTCCGCAATATTGTTATCCTTACTGAGCATCTGAGCTCACCCCTTTCAATGTTTTAATATTTTCCAGGATGTGAAGAAGTATTTTATGAATGACCTGCAGGGATTGTGAGAAGAGGATATGAGTGTGGACTATGGAGACCTTGTTATTGTAGTTTTTCACTTTTTGATGTAATGAAAGACTTATTAATGTATCTAGTGTTTCCAAGGCTACTAAACTAATCGGTCTTTCGAGACTTGATCTTTTGTGATCATGCCAATGTTACGAAGTAATGCACCGGCTCTGGGTAGCTGGGGTCGGGGCGTTACATGGATAATTTTGTTATGCTTACTGGTGATTATAAAATTCCTGATAAGGAAGTTAGAACTTTCACTAACCAGGAAAATCAAGAGTATCAACTCAATTATAAGGTACACAATACTTTACTATGTCCAATGACTAGAAATATATATAGCCAAATTTCTTCTTGTGAAGCAGCCAACTATATCTGGAAGAAGTTATAAGTTACACACTTTGGCACTTCTAAAGTGATTGAGACTAGGAGAGCTATGCTTAGAGCTGAATACCATGGATTCAATTTTCCGTATGGTGAACTAATCTGCAATGTTCAACAGAGGTTTATGACTATAGTTAATAGCTTATAGTCTATGGGAGAAAAAGGGTTAGATGATGAATCCCTTTTAGATAAGATAATTGATATCATGCCCAATGAATGGGAATCAAAGAGAACCGCCATATATGAGAACAGGAAGGTCACTCAAATTTCTCTTGATGAGCTATTCGAAACTCTTCTACAACATTAAACCATAATGAAGAGAGATGCTGACAACATCAAAAAGAAGAATGAGAATGGTACTGTTGCTTTTACTACTACTTCAAATCATATGAAAGCCAAGACTCCTGAGAGAGTAACCAGATCCATGTCTAAGAAGGTGGTTGTTCAATCAGATTCTAGTGAAAGTGAAATCTCATAAAATGAGTTAGCAAATCTTGCTCGAAGGATGAACAAGATAGCCGGCCAGAGAAACTTCCAATCCAAGTATAAGAAAAATGAAAGGAAAGAAAGGAAAGATGGATAAGTTACTTGTTACGAATGCAAGAGAGCTGGATATATTAGACATGATTTCCCTCTAATCAAAAAGAAAGAAAGGAAAGAAAGGAATTATGAATGGAGCAGGAAGAAGTATTACAAAATCAAAGCTAAGAAGGTTCTTAAAGCAAATGACACCTGGAGTTCCAGTGGTGGTGACACTTCAGATGAATCTTCTGATTATGAATCTTTAGGAAAGAAGAATCTTGGTCTCATAGCCAGATTACCTACTGACAATCATTGATATATGGCTAAGGTGCGAAATGCTGAATCATTGACCAATGTATCTTTAAATCCTAATGATAGTAAGTATTATAACTCCTCAGATGAAGAATCCTCTTCTGATGAAGAAAATATTTCACCTACCTATGAAGAAGTTTCTAGGTTTGCTGAACTTCTTGAGATTGGGAACTCTAAACTCAATAAGAAACTTGATAAGTAAAACTCTAGGAATTATATTCTTACGAAAGAGATATCAGATCTTTCTAAAGATCATGATAAGAAAAATGTTGATTTTGTAAGTATTTCGAAAAATCTTGAGGAAGCAAGTTCTTAGAGGAACAAACTTTCTAAAGAGTTAGAAAAATTAATTTCTAAGAAAAGTGTTTTTGAGCCTAGCTCTAGTTCTAAATCTAATTATTTTGAAGATAAACACTTGGTTATCAAAATCAAGTCCGAAATCTTTTCCTTAAAGAATTTTCTATCAAACTTTACCCATGGTAAAGAAAATTTTGATAAAATGTATTCTCAAATACGACCTTTGAGAAATAAATCCGGATTTGGTTATACCCATGCAAAACCAATTTTCAGTAACAATTATTTTGTTCCTCAAAGTGCCCCATTTTGTACCAAGTGTCAATGTGGTGATCACTAGGCAAAGAATTGTTCCTTAAACAAAACCCAATCTCTAGGATTTCACAATTCTTATTTCTCTAAGAAGATGTGGGTTCCTAAATTTTTGTTGTCTGGAAATTTTGGATCCAAGAAAGTTTGGATTCTGAAAAACTAATTCTTTTCTTGTTTTCAGGAAAATAGAGGAAGTACCAACAACAATACATGGTACATGGATAGTGGATGTTCCCGACACATGACTGGTAACAAAATCTATTTTGAAAAGATTATCAAAATGAAAGGAGGAAAGGTAACTTTCGGAGATAATGCACAGGGAGAAATTGTCGGTATTGGTAATATTTTTCTTCTAGGTAAAACTTTGATTTCAAATGTTCTTTTTGTTAAATGTCTTAAGCACAACCTCATTAGAATAAGTCAGTTATGTGATGAAGGGTACCTTGTGAATTTTAGGAATGATAAGTGCTTAGTACACAATTCCAAGGAAAAATTTATTCTCTCAGCCAATAGGCAAGAGAATGATTACACTTTGAACTTAGAAGACCTAAGGAGCCAAGATTTACCTTGCCTAAGTGCAATGGAATATCATTCCTGATTGTGGAATAGAAGACTAGGACACTATAACCTTAGAAATTTATGTAAAATCTCTAAGAAGAAACTAGTTAAGGATCTACTGAATCTTAGATTTGATTCTTCAAAGGTTTGTGATCCTTGTCAATATGGAAAGAAAGATAAATCTAGTTTTAAATCAATCAGTGAAGTCTCAACAACTGATGCATTATAGTTAGTGCACATGGATCTTTTTGTTCCAACACAAACTGGAAGTATTGGAGGCAAATACTATGTGTTTGTTCTAGTTGATGATTACACTATATTTACTTGGGTTTATTTTCTAGCAAAGAAGTCTGAAGATTTTTCTTATTTTAAAAGTTTTAGAGCTCAGGTTAAAAATGAGAAAAACCTTCCATTGAAAACTATTCATAGTGATCATGGAGGAGAATTTCAAAATTCTGATTTTGAAACATTTTGTAGTAGGAAAGGTATTAATCACAATTTTTCAGCACCTAGAACTCCTCAAAAAATGGTGTAGTTGAGAGAAGAAATAGAATTCTTCAAGAGGTAACTAGAACCATGTTGAGTGAATATTCTATAGCTAGACATTTCTGGGCTGAAGCTGTAAATACTTCTTGTTATACTATAAATCGAGTTTTGATTAGACCTTTTCTTAATAAAACACCTTATGAGTTATGGAATGGTAGAAAACCAAGACTATCCTACTTCAAGGTTTTTGGTTGGAAATTATTCATTCTGAATACTAAAGATAACTTACATAAATTTGCACCAAAATCTGAGGAAGGAATTTTCTTAGGTTATTCCACAACATCTAAGGCTTATAGAGTTTTTAATAAAAATACTTATACTATTGAAAAAACAGTGCATGTAAAGTTTGATTAGTCTGATCCTTTTGTTTTTAAACTATCCCAACCTACATCCTCAGATGTGTTTTCAAAAACTGATTGTCAACCCTTGATAGAATATTCTTCTAATAAGGAAAATTTTCAAGAAGATACTTCTGAAATATTTACCCCAGAAGACTTTCTACCCTATGTTGATGAACAGATTTTACAAAACCAGAATCAGGTGTTTCTTAAGAATAATCCCAGTAATAGTATCATTGGTGAAGTAAATAAACCTCTATGGACTAGAAATTCCTTAAGAAATGAAGTAGAACATCTAGCATTTCTTTCCCAATTAGAACCAAAAAACACTGATGAAGCTTTAGGTGATGATGATTGGATCAAATCCATGCAAGATGAACTAAATGAATTTGAGAGGAATAAAGTCTGGACCTTGGTTGAAAGACCTAAGGAAACTTCTGTTATTGGAGTAAAATGGGTTTTTAGAAACAAATGTGACGAAAATTGAGTAATAGTAAGAAATAAATCTAGACTCGTTGCTAAAGGCTATAATCAGCAAGAGGGAATAGACTATGAAGAAACCTATGCTCCTATAGCTAGACTTGAATATATTCGTATTCCACTTGCCTTTGCAGCATTCTTCAATTTTAAACTTTTTCAAATGGATGTGAAATATGCTTTTCTTAACGGTTATGTTCAAGAGGAATTTTTTGTTGAACAACCTCCTGGTTTTGAAGATACAAAATATCCTGATAATGTTTTTAGAATTACCAAAGCTTTGTATGGTCTTAAACAAGCCCCAGAAGCATGGTATGATAGACTAACAAGATTTTTACTTCAAAATAACTATGTTAAGGGAAATGCAGATCCAACCCTTTTTATAAATAAAGATAAGAAAAATGTTTTGATTGTTCAAATTTATGTTGATGACATCATATTTGGTTCAACTCAGCAATATTTAACTGATTCCTTTGCAAGTTTGATGAAGTCTGAGTTTTAAATGAGTATGATAGGTGAGTTAACATTTTTCCTTGGTTTTCAAATTTCTCAAAAACCAGAAGGAACCTATATAACTCAACATAAGTATATTAAATATCTTCTCAAAAAGTATGGTTATGACAAAACTAAGAGTATAAGTACTCCCTTTGGTACCTCAAATTCTTTAGATCGTGATGAAGCTGGGAAACCAGTAGATCAAACATCTTTTAGAGGTACGATAGGAAGTATACTTTACTTAACAGCTAGTCGACCGGACTTAATGTTTTCAGTGTGCTTATGTGCAAGATATCAATCCAATCCTAAGGAATCTCACCTAAAGGCTGTGAAAAGAATTTTTCTCTACCTAAAGGGAACCATGGATCTAGGATTATTTTATACTTCTGGAAGTCATTTTGTTCTAAAAAGTTTTTCTGATGCTGACTTTGGTGGATATAGACAGGATAGAAAAAGTACATCTGGAACTTTTCATTTCTTAGGAGATTCATTAGTTTCTTGGTCCTGCAAAAAAGCAACATTCTGTAGCACTTTCCACTACTGAAGCCGAATATGTGGCAGCTGGAAGTTGTTGTGCTCAAGTGTTGTGGATGCAACACACACTCACAGACTATGGCCTAAGTTTTACTAAGACGCAAATATTGTGTGATAACACAAGTGCTATTGCTCTAAGTAAGAATCCTGCACATCACTCTCATGAAAAAGCACATAGATATTAGGCATCACTTTCTTAGGGATCACACACTTAAAGGAGATATAATTCTTCAGTTTATTGGAACGCAAGAACAACATGCTGATATTTTCACAAAATCTTTACCCTCCAATAGATTTAAATACATTAAACAAAATTTATGAATGATAACTATAAGGTAATCATTCTTCATTAACTTCTTGTTGAACAATTCTCCTAAGAGTAATAAACTCCTCTTTATAGGGGGAGTACAGTTGATTGATAGTGTAACTAATTTTTTTTTTTTTAAAACTTATAGGACTGAACTTCCGGAATGGAAATTTCTGAAACTAAAATTTCTGGAATGGGAATTTCTAGAACTGAAATTTTCAGTACTGAAATTCTCGGAATGAGAACTTCCAGAATGGAAGTCTTCATAATAAAAACTTCCGGAATGGAATTTTTGTACTGGTAAATTTCGTAACGAGATTTTTGGACTAGAGTTTTCCTAGTGATGTTTTTTTTTGGAAGAATATTACTAATTATGAATAATATTTCTTGTTAATCCATAAGTTGTGATTTTCCTACATATAGTTTTATAATCAAATTTTGCTTACTAGTATTTTCCTTGTTTTTAAAATTTCGGATTCTAGTTTTTCCTCAAATCCGAATGTTTTCTTTAAAAAACCTCAAAAGATCGGAGTCAAATTTTCTTTATGGGATTGTTCTCAACCGTCAGATCAGATCAGATCTTTTTCAACCATTATATGGCTTTTGGAAGACCAATGGTCAAATTCTTTGCCTATATAAAGGGGACCTTGATACTCTTCCCACATCGGTTTTTGAAGCTTTTGTGTCTCAAAGCTCTGCTACTCCTCTTAAGGCCGGTTCTGAAACTTGTGAAGACGATCCGAATCCTATAGTTTACTTCACTCCAAATGTCTGTTGAAGCAACTTCTCAAGATATGTCAACTATGATACCTATCTCAAAGTGGTTAGTTTTCCAGGAAAGGTTAGTTCACCCTGATTTTTATAAGCTTGATTCTCTTATTTCGAAGAATATTAGACTGAATGGATGATAAGATGTATGCATAGAGAAGTCAGATAAACAGGATCTGGTTTATACTGATTTGTTGATAGAGTTTTATGAGTCTGTTTCCTTCCTGGTGGAAGATGGCAGAGAAAGGTTTTCTTTCAAGTCTTATGGGAAGACTTATAAACTTTCTTACACAAATTCAATGATTCTGGTTGGTTTAGCATATGAGGGAAAAGCTGAATTATGTTCTCACAAACTTCCTGATGTGCAAGGGAGTTTCAATAAGGAGAAGGCACTGAAGTGTCTTCGACTTAAGGATGATTCAACAATTATGATTGCTCGGCTCACTCCGAACAATAGAATACTTCAACTATGGGTGCAAGGTTTTCTGGTTCCAAGAAGAGGAGATAAAGACAATCTGATGAAGAGTGATATCTATGTCTTAGATTTTTTTGGTAAATCTAAGAAAGATAAATCTGATGAGGCATGTCTTGGTTACGATCAATAATATCAAAGAAGGAAATTTTAGAGCTCAGATTATTATGTTTCCTGCCTTATTGTCTAAGTTGATAGGTCGATGCTTAGAATCCTTCAAGGTTGCATGCAAATCAAAGATCCGGAATTGCAAGCTCATGCTTGTCAGTGATGATACTCTTAAGAGGATAAAGATGGGTTTTTCCAGTGAATCCATAGAATTCTACTCCTTATTTGTGGAGGAGTTTGAAGCAGTTGAAAAAGAAACACAATCTCCAGAACCTTCAAAAATGAAAAGGAAGAAGAGAAAGGATAATGAAGTGGTTATTGATGAAAAAGTTCCTCAACCTAAGGAAACTCAATCTGCTCCCCCCAAGCCGAAGAAGAAGAAAATGTATACAGATGAAGTAGCAGCAAAGTGGAGGGAAGATAAATAAATGAGGAAGGAAGGGGATCCTCAATTCGGACTGGACCCTGCTTAGGCTAAAGCATTAAAGGAAAAAAGCTACTGAGGAGCTAGAGAGACAAGCGAAGGAAAAGAAATTGAGAAAGAAGATTTCTGAAGCTGAACTAGTACGATCTTTGCTAAAAGATACAGAGTTGGCTTCGGAAAGGCTTCCGGTTCTGGAAACATTTGGTGTTGAACCTTCTTTACCAGAAACTCCAGCGAAAAACTATGTCACTCCGGAAAAGGAAAAGGGTAAAGAACTAGTAGTAGAATCTGAGAAGGAAGTTGCTGAAGGAGTAGAGGAAGAAGTTGAAGAAGAAGAATATGATGAGGAGAGTGAAGATCTGGATACTTTGATCAAGCAATTACAGAATTATAAAGATAAGGATGAATCCGCAAAGTTAGTTACCTCAGGTAAGGGAGATGAGGAAGCCAGCAAGCAACATCAAGAAGAAGAAGAAGAAGAAAATGTGCTATATGAAGAAGAAGAATCCTATGAGAGGAATTTTTTTTAGGAAGGTCAAGAAAAACAGAAACCGGATGAAGATCAGATCGTTCAGGTTTCTGAATCTGAGGAAGTATCCCTTAATAAGGAACCTGTTCCGAGAACTGATAAAGGAAATCAAACTCTCATGGAGACACCTATTAAATATGTCATCAGAAGGAAAGAGGTTGGTGGTACCTCTAGAAGGAATCTGATGCCAGTTGAAGAAGAGGAATCTCATAAATAAGTTTCTAATTTAGAATCATCATCCCACGGGCATTATTTTGTGGTTCAATCTCTGAGAAAGTTGGTGGACACAATTCCAATTATTCCAACAATAGATTCTAGATGTCAGTTTCTGCAACAATCTCTGAATCAGAAATCGGATTATTTATCCATGGTAATGGATAAGTTTGTGAAGTTGGAAGCTGAAAAAAAAGTTTTCTGATCGATTATGATGTGCATAGGAATTTCTGCAGTAAAGTAACCAAGTGGTCTAAGAGAGTTGATGAAGATTTAGTTCACTTTGAGAATTTTCAGGCTGAAGTTCAAAATGATTTTAAAATGGAGGATAAAAAGGTTAATGATATTTCTGAGAAGTTGACCCAGGAGGAAAATTTCTGGAATCAACAGGTCAGGGATTTGAATGGGAAGCTTAACTCAGTATCTCAAAATTGGAAAAATGAAAGAGATTTCCAGATGGAGTTTCAGCAGAAGATGGAAAAGCAAGATGAGATAATAAAGCTGCAGAAAGAAGACTTGGAAGCTCAGGCAGAGGCTTTAAAATCTCAAGAAGAAAAGCTAAAAGCCTTGGAGAGGCAAAGAGAGGAAGATCAAAGAGACTTGAAGAAACTCAAAGCCTTGTTAAAGCAGCTCATTTTGAAGGAAAAGGAAGACAAATGATCCAACTCAAATCTTTTGTTGTATTTGTCTTTCCTTGTAAATTTTTTTCCCAACTCTAATGAAATGGTTATCTGGTCATTTGTATATTGTTTTATACTAATGTTTTAGGTACCATACTTTGTTTTCCATTCCCTTAAATTCTTTTTGAAAATCACAAAGGGGGAGAAAGAAAATGAACTACTACTAAAGAGGAGAAAGTAAAAATTTCTAAGAGAAATATCCTTAAAGAAAGGGGGAGTTTCCCACTACGAAGTTTTTCATTCTTACAATAATGAAAACTCTACTCCAGAAACTCAGAATACAATCCTTAGAGTTTTAATGCCTAAGATGGAATTATTTGTATTCACTTCTATCCACGAACAAAGGGAGATAAGTTTTAATTTTCAAAGTCTAATGAAATTTTTCAAAATCCTTATATGCTTTTTCAAAAGGATGTTTGTGCTTTCCAAAAAGGGGGATATTGTTGAGTCAATAAGGTTTTCCTTATGAATTTTCCATTCCTTCTTGTTTTGAAAATCACAAACACCTTATACTTAAGAAAATATTATTTTTACCCCCATAAGGAACATTTACTTCTTTAAGGAAATTTACCTTAACCTAGATTTTCTTATACATAGCAATATTATTCTTAAAATCAAAAACTGGATTCATAACCAAATTTCTGGAGCCATATAATGAAAAGATTTGGAGAATTCTATTTTTAGGATCCGAATTCTGTATGTGATCTGTAATGGAGTTTTAATCCGAATTCTGGACTCTGAACTCTAAACAATTTCGACTCCAAACTCTGAAGAAGTTCGACTCCGAAATCTGAAGAATTTTGACTCCAAACTCTCAAGTAGTTCGACTCCGAACTCCTTAAGTGGTTCGAATCCGAACTCTGAAGAAGTTCGACTCCGAACTCTCAAGTGGTTCGACTCTGAACTCTGAAGAAGTTCGACTCCGAACTCTCAAGTAGTTCGACTCCGAACTCCTTAAGTGGTTCGACTCCGAACTCTGAAGAATTTTGACTCTGAACTCTCAAGTGGTTCAACTCCGAACTCTGAAGAAGTTCAACTCCGAACTCTCAAGTAGTTCGACTCCGAACTCTTAAGCAGTTCGACTCCGAACTCCTTAAGTGGTTCGACTCCGAACTCTGCAAGTTTAGAATCCGATCTCTGGTGAAACCAGACTTCGAATTCCTATGAAACAGAATCTGAATATTTCTTAACATAGACTTCGAAATTCTTTTTGGTTAGACTTCGAACTTTTAATTTACTTACACTCCGAACTATTGATTATCTTTTACTTACATATGCTTTGTTTCAAAATGATGTCATGCATTCAGTTATACATGGTTTGTTATAAAACGATGTCGTCTTTTCTGTTTCTAATTAACCATTGGTTGAGTTACACGTGTACAGGTCCCTCCGAATTTCATGGAAAATATGACCATTGGACGAGGGAGCCGACCATTGGAAATTTGCCTATAAATAGGATCTCATTTGAAAGAGCTCATAAGATAGATGAGAGATGAACAATTTGATCAATCTAGAGAACACACGCTGTTAAGGTGAATTCTATAGAGAGAATCTTTTCATGCCTTGTGCGTACTGAACTGCTCGTTCAGATTGCTTTGTGTGACTCCAGATGTTGGTGATTACATTCGAGGAATTCCAGGGATAGGAAGAAAGAGGTGCCGAGTACCTTGAAGTTCGAGGGCTTCCTTGCTGAGGAAGATAGAGGTTCCAACTACCTTGAATTTGAGGGCTTGCAGGGATAGCAAGACAGAGATTCTGATCTTCGTATCGAGGGCTTACCCTGGTGTGGGTAAGACAGACTTTCTTGAAAGTATAAATCAAGGGACCTTTATTCAAGGTTGTTGGATACCCTTCTCTTTGGGTTAAAAGACTTATATCTTGTTACTTTTAGTTTTTCTACTTGTATGTTTCCACTACATATTGTATTGTAAGGAAAGTATAATCTTCTTGTATTTCCTTACACTTGTACTCTGATTAGTTTAAGATTCTATATGCTTTAAGGTAGAATCTTGTATTGTAAAATTTGGTTCCAATATTCTAGTTGGTGGTTAGAAGTGTTATGAATTTTCTTAGTTTAACTTTGTTAAACATAGAATTTTCCTTTTCTAAGGAAAACATAGTTATCCGTAACCAAATTTAAAGGTTGTAAAGGATTTTTTAAAGTGTACAATTCACCCCCCCCCCCTCTTGTATATTGAGCGTCTACATTGTTATTTAGATCCTACAATCACGTACACCATGCCAATTCAAAACATTTATCAAGTGAATCAATTCATGGTTTATAAATTATTTGAAAAATAATTTAAATTAAAAAATAATTAAAGGTTTTAATTGATATAGAATACCTTATGAAACCACCTGCATCAAGATAGATAAACAACACCCAGATGAGATCCGCTAATGGAGAATTAATAGAAAGAATAATCAAGGGAGAGTCTTAGATTCATAATTTATCATGTAAATATAAAATCCATCAATGGAATTAGGATCCAAAATTCTTAAAGTAGAAGAGTGGGTAGGATAAGAGAATCCATTATCAAATTAAGGTTGCACTTTCTAGAAGAGATCCAATACACCAACAAACACTTTGATCTGTAAAGAAATGAGGCCAGAAGAGACAAAATCCTCTCAAGAGATCCCCTAAGGTGTTTAGGGTCAAATAAAATTCAAGAGAGGTGTTATATAATAAACTGAAAATTAAAAAACTAGAAAATAAGATGCATCATTTACATTTATCATTACCGTCAGCATCACCAACTAGCTGTTAGTCTCTACTAGATACCTAGTGATGCTCTGTTGAATGAAATGCATTCTGAAATTCCCATGAGTAGGATTGTAGGATTTTATCAACTTCCCATTAAGATTCTTGTATGATTCCATAACTTCCATCCTCTCATCAGCTAGCTGGTGGACTTCAATAGTGAGCTGGTGGGACAACTATAGCTTTTCTAACTACAAGAGAAGGGCTTCTCCCTTGAAAAATGTCTTATACATCTACCAACCACTAAAACCAAAATAAATTTCCCCCCAAAACCCTCTAAATTATCAAAAAATGGTAAAAACAGCAAAGAAACCACAATAATAACCAAAAAGTGGTGAAAAAAACAGGGAATCAACATGAAACCAAAACCAAACAAGTATGAAAAATAATGTTCAGACATAGAAGATAGTACTAGTATTTTAAATTTGTGATTCCAATTAATGTTATGAATCCATGACCAATTCCAATAAGTTAAGTTATACATAGAGGGGTACTAGGAGAAAGGTCCAAAACATTGGTCATTGTGGGACTTGTGCATGAGAGGCACATTTTGGTTGACCTCAATGGTATTATGGAACAATGAGGATACATTTGTTTCATTAGGAATATGGACCATGGGATATGTGGTTAGTTTAGATCATGGGGAAATATCCCACCAATTAGGATTGCCTTATCAGGACTATGGACTAATGAAAATTTCTTCTAGGATTGCAAGGATTGTAGCCTAGTACACAAGGACGTAGGTGATTTCATATTAAATGTGGACCTCTAAGATGATTCCTAAAAGGAATATGGCTTATTAAAAAGATTTCCAAGACCATAGAAAATATATACTAGAGATAAAGAAATTAGGTGATTTTTGAGTGATATGGTGGCATGAAGATCGGTTCATGGGGAATATGCCCCTATTGAAGATATGAATGAATGGTAATGTTGGTTTTGAACCTTAGAAATTCATCTTATGTATCATAGTAAAATATGTATCAAAGGCCCTGTAGTTTGAGTTTCTCTATTCATATTCATGTAATAGGATCGTTCCATGTTGTTTAATGACCTTTATTATGGAAATTGTTATACAGTATTATATCTTGTGATTAGGATGTTCGTACCATGAAAGGGTATGCAGCATATGATTGAGTGGGTCTTATGCATGGGTGTCCCATATACAGTTTGTATCATAGATAATAAGTACCTTTTAATGAACGTGTTGGGTATTAAACCTAGTATGACTCCCTTTCACAAGACTTCTTATCGATTGATTCTTGGAAATTGATAGACAAATAGACCCAAGGGGGATATGGATCTATGGGAAATAAATTGGGGTTTATTCATGAAATACCTAGACATGTATGTCTTTGGTTCACTGAAGAGTAGTGGTGATAAAGTCATCAATGGGAATATGTTTTGGTTAGATTTCACCAAAGGACCTTTCTCTCTTCCTTGCTCATTTGATGATTCATGGTGATGAAGTCATCAATAGAAACACTATTTGATCATACACAAATGAAGGAGGCCCATGGCCCTTATGGATCATTTTTGATACTATGTCGATCAATAATAAACATTGGTATCCTAGATGGGTGTCCTAATCCATGGGTTATATCACCAGTATACTCGTGATGAAGTTCCTAATTATTAAGGGGATACATGATTTTTGTCACTCTAGGGATCCTATTGGTTAGAGAGTGTTTATCATAAGATACCTTTTATCAAGGAATAAATATTGGAATATACACATAATGGAGTGCATAGCTAGATCATGGGAACCTAATGTATTGGAGGATATCTTGATAATTGAATTCCCAAATAATATTATTGGGTGAAGGGATTCTCTACAATCAAAATTTTGGATATACATGGTACCCTATTTTTTAAGACAAAAATGGTGGTTCACCATGGGTGGACCTGATAAAATATGTTTACTTGTTTGTTGGGACTCATTGAATCTTCTCCCTAGTGTAGGGATAATATAGAGGAATTCACCAAGTGAAGGAAAAGAGAATATCATCTCCCCAGTGAGGTATTAAAAAAAATTCCAAAGTTGAGGAAGGGTGAAGTGGTTCACCTTGGTTGGGGAAATTTGAAGAGGTTCTCCCTAGCTAAGGTAAGGAAAAGTGTTTCACCTTATTTGAGGAAAGGTGAAATGGTTAATCTGGTATAGAAGATACTGAATGGTTTCGCCCTTTTATAAATTTTCCCTAAGGGACTTGGGATCATTTCACCCATGTGTGATGCTCCCTAGAGAGGATGGGTGCACAGGGATCTCATATCAATGAACTTTGGCGGTCCTTCATAATAGTAAAAAAGAACTAGGTGTGAATTGGTCCTTCTTAATGGTGTTTTACCTTCCTATGATACAATTATCCCTTCCTTTAGTTAATTATATTAGTCTTTATGAATAAAAATACTGCATAAAGGGTAAAGGGAGCCTAGGTGAAGGGATCTTCGAGTGTCTCTTCATATTCAAAAAGGTGTCCAAGTGTCATCCTAATTAGTCTATTTATAGGAAACAAATATGAAACTTTTTCACAGGAGAGCTGGGTATGAATTTTTCTTCACGCATGTCAACTAGGGCATAGAAAACTGTGTGCATGCAAAGGGACATGGGTAAAATAACCTAGGTGCGTATCTATAGACCTGGGTAAAATAATCACATCCTTCCTAGGGGACCATTTTCCTTCTTAATTCCTATATTTTGTCCCATAAAAGGATCTTCAACACTCATATAATAAAAAAAATGAGTTTGGGTAGTAGTGAGTTACTCAAAACACAAGAAAAATTCCATTTAAACCTCAATTTCAACCTTAATTTATTAACAATAATTCAATTATTAATGTTCAAATCAGTCTAATGCTTTATTCATCTAATTTGTCCACGGTTTTACAAATTTTAACACAATTGGGCAAAAATTAATTCACCTAAACATCATCATAATCCCCAACAAGTAAATTTAAAATATTTCTCAAACACTATATTATCTTATATAGTTATGTGGTGAGGTAACCCCTTTTTATCTCATATTTTTCTCACGTAAATAAAATAATTAGAGAAGAAAAATTTGAGTTTACATTGTTATAATATCATTAAATTTAATCTCAATGACAAATTGAAATTTATTTATTCACTATATGAATATATAAAGTAGTGAACAACCATTGCAAGATCATCGGTCATACCATCTACAAATTTAGAGTGATTATAAAAAAAGTAGTCCAACCAAATAAAAATGATTGGAAAGAAATAAGGAGACCTAGAAATGGAAAATCCCTCTTGTTAAGTGGACATAAACCACTAGAAAAGAAATATAAAACTTAGGTGAAAAAAATACCACTTCAACTCACTTAGGGGAGAACTCAGGTACTAAATGGGATGATCTAGTTGAAGAGGAGGAAAAGGACCAATACCTATTTGATGAATTAGAAACTATAGTCCTAGACACCTTTAAACAAGATACTAAGATAGAAGAATCCATTACATGTCTATCTTAACAGAACTCAAATTCCACACCCATACAGAACATTGTTCACTCCCTGGGTAGGAGGGATCCTCCACCTGCTCAACTGCATAGCATTGCATGCAATGCAGGCACTGCTCATAGCATCTCCACAACTTTGGGTCTTGGACATCTTCAGGACCCCTCCCTTTGTAATCTCTCTACTTCTCTAGGGACTATGAATCAAGATAATTTCATTACATATGACCATGTCTCTCCCTCCCATGACAATCTTCTAATGTAATCTGTGTTGAATCTCTGTACTAAATTGGACATGCTTTCAATGTTGGGACCTCACAGTTCTACACAAATACTGAACATTACTATGCTAAAATATCGCATACTATTGTGACAGATTCTTCTTCCATGATTCTAGAAACTGTCAAACCTTTGCAGGATTACCCAACCATGACTCATGAACCTATAAAGTTAGCCCTCAAAACCTACAATAGGAATAATCAACCATTAGTGTACTCTGGGGTAGTCATTACACTACTTGATCTGAAGAATGAAACCATAACCAATGAGACTATTCTAATTTCTTCCCCCACTACCCACACTTCTCCTTGCAGTCCATTATGAACTGAAAAACAGAAAATCACCCCCGCGGTTGTGCAACCTATAACTCAAACAAATTGGGATTTTTTAACTCATGATTATAATCCCTTGGTACAAGACTCTACTAACATGTAGGAAAATAATGATACAATTCCAATGCTATATTTATATCCTTCAGATATGTGCATTGTCAAACATCATAATGCATCTCCTTCAAAATATCTAGGTACGCCTACTGATTCTCTCTCACTTGGTGATACTTTCTTATTGAAAAATGAAAATTTTAATTCCAACCATATTACAAAGCCTCTATTTCCGTGTACTAAGAATTCCATAGACCCATTATTACATGAATCATTAAAGTAACCCTCAATGAATAATCCTGACACATCCATCAATGAATAGGAAAAAACCACTAATATTTAAGAGGTTTTAAGGTCTAAAAGAAACAAAGGCTCCGGTAAAAATAAAAAGGGGATTTCTAACTCCAAATTATGGTTAAAATAAAGATTCTCTTTTGGAATTGTCAGGGAATATCTATCCCTGACATGTTCAATGTTTTAAAAAGAATGGTCCATACCCATTGTCCCATGTTATTTGGTATTGTTGAACCTAAAATCTAATTCTCTTCTAAATACTCATATTTATGTTAGCACAATTACGTTTTCATTGGTACTATCGACAACACCATCAATGATGATTCTATATGGAATTTTTTCGCACTCTTATTTATATAATACAGAAAGCTATTTTTTTATTAGGAAGACAGGAAACTCTAAGGATACAAATCACGGAGGGAGAAAGTAGTGAAGACCAAGTGAGTCCTTTCGAATCACATTGACACACTCGCAAGGAAGAGAATTAAGACTATCATATACTATCAAAGTCTCTTCTGGCCTGCCCCCGCGAGCCAATGCATCAACCGCAAAGTTGGATTCTCTCACACTATGATGGATCAACCTGCCCTGATTGGTCTCCACTTTGCACCTTCTAGAAACATACACCAGATTCCAAGCCACGTCACATGCACCCTGAAGAGATCTAACCAGAACTACCGAATCTGATTCAACCTCCATCACCCGGAGACCTCTCCTTCTGCACAGATTGAGACCCGTAAGGAGGGCTCTAAACTCCACACCTGTAGAAGTGTCTGGCCCATAATAGGCACTGAAAGAAATGTTCACTAAACCCCAGAAATCCTGGAGAACACCACCGCCCCTCATGATCCCCCCCGAACAAGAGCTATCCACATTCAATTTTAACCCGCCAACCGGGGGTTTCCATCTAACCCATCTCCCTCGCTGTAGGGCCTGAACACACTATCCACCCACAAAGGACCCCAGAATACCCACATGCAAACCATTCTTGAAAAGAGTAGACAATTCTACAATGAGCAATCTCATACGAACCTGAAGTGCTACTAACGATCTCTTGCCACCAAGCCTTACCTGATTGCGAGATTCCCAAAGCGTCCAGCATATAGATACTAGAATGATCATACCTGCTGAACGATCCGCACCTCTCCTACCAAAGCCCGAAAACCATTCCAGGAGATACTCTCGAACAGAAAGACGCTCCCCATACAGAACCCTATACTGAGAGAACTGAGACCAAAGGAACCCTGGCCACCGCCCCTGAAAGAACAGATGTAGCGTTGTTTTTGACCTTGGACTCTCGCAACAGAAGCAGCGCGAATCCATGCATACCCCCCTCTTCTGAATATTCTCCTCTGTGGGTACCGCTCGATTCTGAACCCGCCACACCAAAAAGTCCATTCGTGTCGGGATTGGCTTACACCACATGGGTCCCTGCTCTGTTTCTCCGATAGTAACCCTCTGACCAATTCTCCTGTAACCATTCAAGCTGAACTGCCCCAACTCAACTAGAGAAAAACAACACCTGTTTGGATCGTTGCTCATAACAACACTGTTAAAAGTATTCAGTTGCGATGAATTGAGGTTCTCATGCACAAACTCGTACCTCTCACATTCCTCCCTGAAAGAGATATCAAGGAAGGGGTAGCCCTCGTAGCCAAGCCTCTCTTCCAACCATGCATCCTCCCAGAAGCTGATCTCCCCACGACCAATCACCCATATGACATAACCATGCAGCACCTCCAGATGAGATACAATGCCCTGCCGAGATTAGTTGCACCACGCATGCTATGTTCACCATGCCCTCCATATCTCATTCTGAAAAACATGGCCTAGAGGGACTTACCTGCTATCACCTCCCAAGCCAGTCTTGCCTGCAGTCCCTGAATCATTTCATGTATGTCACGAAGACCAACCCCACCCTCTTCCACTGTTCGGGCCATCCTCTTCCAAGACACCTAGTGGCATCTCCCCTCCCTTTTCGCATCCCAAAGAAATGATGTGAGAATGTGCTCGATCCTCTCCACCATTCCCTTCGGGGGTTTGATGACAGAAAATACATGCATGGGAATCGAAAGAAGTACATTGTTGATCAGCATGATCCTACCCCAAAAGGATAGAAACCTGTTCTTCCAGTTGAAGATCCTTCCCAGGATGCGGTCCACAATCTCGTTGAAGAGGACCTTCAAGACCCTCCCACATGATAGAGGAACTCCAAAGTAAATAATAGGGAGTTGTCTCTGTCCACAACTCAAAACCTCCTGAATACGTTTGCACCTCTGCCCCGAGAATTTGTTGGAGATGAACAAGTGGCTCCTTGACCGGTTGATTGCCTACCCACTTAGTTCCCCATACTCAGACATAATACCCTTAAGAGTATTCAACGATGTCCTCCCTCCGTTTAGAAATAACAAAATTTCATCAGCAAACATCAAGTGAGAAACTTTGAGAGAGTTCCTTCGACCAAGAAAAGTCCTCAACCTCCCCTCTGTTAAGCCCTTCTTCAAGTTTCTGGATAAGGCATCCTGAGCAAGAACAAACAGAAAAGGAGATACCGGGTCCCCTTGGCGGACTCCCCTCACCAATTTGATGAAACTAAAGCATTTCCCGAGCAGTGATATAGAAATCCAGGGAGACGCAAAGCACCAGAAACCCAGATCGCAAAGGAACTCCTGGAAACCAAACCCTCTCATTACCCGCATGATGAAACCCCATTCCAGATTGTCGTATTCTTTATTCATATCTGCCTGCCAAATAATATTGGAACCCACAGACCGCTTGTTCAAATCATGCACCAACGTGCTTGCTATGACAACCGCTCCTTGTATACCCCTCCCTTGAATGAAGTCGTGTTGTTCTTCAGAAACTAACTTAGGAATCACATTGGCCAATCTTCTGCTAATGATCGTTGCCAGAATCTTGTAAGAAGCATTGCACAGGCATATCGACCTGAAATGGCTAACCAGTGTGGGATCTTTAATCTTCGAAACCAGCACCACCCTCAAAGAAGAAATCCCCCTACATAGAGGAGCTCCACGAAAGAAATCACCAATTTCCTCCACAACACATGGCCCCACGACATCCCAAGTAGCACTGTAAAATGACACCGGGAAGCCGTCAGGACCAGGTGCGCTCTCCTTCGGCATGCTCCCCAGGGCCTTTTTAATCTCCCTCTCGTCTGGTATCCTGGACATGCATACATTCTCAGAATTGGAAATCAAGAAGGGTAAACCCTCCAAAAAACCAAAGTCCCTTAAATACTCTCTTCGAAATCCAGACGAGACTTCTCCTACCCACATACCCTCAAAGTGCTTTAACGCAATTTTCCCAGCCACCATTACATCTGAAGTAAACTCTCCATCTTCACCTTTGATGTTGATCTTCCAGCTCTTCCTTTATTTAATACAAGCCTGAAAGAACACATTTTTGTGATCCCCCTCTCTCATCCAACGCACGCGGGAATGTTGCAAATACACCCTCTCCATCTCCAAAAGTTTCTCCGCCAGCACCGCATTTTTATCACAAAGAGTAGTAAAAGTGGTCGCATCCCAGGATGCCTGAAGCCTTTCCTCTAGCCTGCCAACCTCCTCCTGTAAGCTGGTCACCCCATTGTGCCAGTCGGGTTGCTCCACAAGCCACCGCTTAATGCTCTGTTTTAACCTCCTGAGACGATTAAACAGCCCTCCCCACGACTCCTCCCTCTCCTCCAGCATCCAGGATGTCTTAACCATTTGCATGAAATCCGAGTCCCTATGCCATTCACTCAAATAATAAAAACCATGTCCAACCACATCTTCGCATCTTAAATCCAACAATAATGGTGCATGATCCGATAAAATGTGAAGAAGATGCGTGACCGAGGACTTTGAGAACATATCGAGCCCATGCAAGTTGGTAAGCCACCGGTCCAGACGACACCAAATCCTATTCTAGCCTCTCCTGTTATTACACCACGTGTACCTCGACCCTCCGTAGCCTAAGTCCCGCAGCCCCGCATGCAACAGGCACTCCTTGAATTCCATCATTCCATCCAGAGAAACATCCCTCCCTTATCTCTTCTCAGACACATTCGCAACAGTGTTGAAGTCACCTCCCACGAACCACGGCAATGGACCAGCTTGAACCAGCTTCAAATGAGACCAGAGCTCCCTCTTTTCCAATGCCTTGTTACTCGCATACACAAACGAAAAGAGGACGAAAAAACTGTTCAACTCGATCTTCAGGTCAATACACTGAGTGGTCACACTAACGACCTCCACCGAAAGGTTCTTCTTCCAACCCACCCAAATCTGATAATTAAGAGGCCCTCCATGAAAGGAGTTCGGAAAACCTAGATTCCTCACTATATACGGCATCTTACAAGCATCCTGCTTCGGCTCCAGAATCACCAACAGGGAGGGTTTGGCTTTCCTACCCTCTAACGAAATAAAGGCCCTCTTCGCCTGGGCACCTAGACCACGAGCGTTCCAAAAAATAGAGGTAAACATCACTGGATGACCTTATGAACTTTCTGGACTGCAGGAACGTCCTGACTGGAGTGAACCATCAAACCCTTCCCCTTAGCTCTCGAATGAGTGATCGGCCCTGACACGCCATTTAGATCCCTCCCCCGAGCTCCTGCTAGAAGCCCTTCATTACTCAAAGCATCCAACTCCTCCAGCCTCGGTCTCCTTCTTGACTGACCACGAGGAAGATCTCCATCTCGCTCTCCCTAGCACAAAGACATCCACACCCTTCTCTGTGGAGACTGGCGTGAAGCCTCCACATCCTTCTCCACACCACAGACCCCACGAACCATCTCCACACAGCTACTCGAGGAAACCAGAATCTTGTTCATGAGACAACTCCGGATGGACCCTGGAGAAAGATGCTACGAGAAACCAAAGGAAGACGGAGGGGGCGAAAGCATCCTAACCGGACTTCCCAAGGAGAAAGGCAGCTGCACCTCAAACCCATTTGGTGAAACTACTAACCTTTCACTGGCAGAGACCGTCCTTTGAAGCACCGGACCCGGGGACCAAGAGATCAAGTCCCTACCCCCAGAAGAGGAAACTGGCCGCGACCCAGCGTTGTCAGATGACATTTCCCTAGAAGACTTTCCCAGCTTGCCAACTCCGCCGGGTAAATTCAAATTTGAATCCCCTCGATGAGTAACGGTCTGACCCTGAGATCCGTCCTTACCCGAACCCAACGGGTCCTTACCCGAAACCTCATCCAGAGCACCACCGGAAGACTCCGCCACCCCCCTCCGCCGCCAACAGTTCTTCTCCTCATGGCCATGCAGACCGCAGAGCACATAGAAATGATGCAACCTACGATAAAATATCTTCTGGCTCCAACTAAACCCATCCTCATATTCAAGCTGCACCAAGGAGGGTCTCTTCAACAAAATATCCATTTCCACACAGATCTGGGGACACGCCGCCTCCTTGAGACTCCACGCAGATCCTGGTACGATCTCTCTCTTCGTATAAAAATATTAATGCCCCCTGGTTTCTTATAGGTTATTTTAATTCCATTCTTAACTCAAGAGAAAAAATTGTTCCTTCACATGCCTCTATTTCCACTAGAGAATTCAAAGCCTTGATTGAGGACAACAATATCATTGAAATTAATATTACAGGTGTGAAATACACCTTGTATAGGAGACATTATAACAAAGTGGTTGCTTCCAAATTGGATAGAGCCTTCACAAATGTTTTTGCTTTAGATAAATGGGACTTTATCTCCAGAACCACTATTCACAGGTTGAACTCTGATCATCTCCCCATTCTGGTCAGTACCTCATCCAAAGACATCAAACCCATTTTTCCTTTCAGATTTAACAATTCTTGGTTCTCTGATGATTAGTTCTCCCATTTCATCCAAATATTCTGGTTCTCTATGTCACATAACAAAGATGCCTTTTCCTGTATCCTCAAATTTAATCATCTCAAAAAATCTCTTAAATCCTGGTGCATCTCCAAATCCAAACAATTTAAAAATAAAACCATGATTCTCAAGAATGAGCTCAATGATATTCAAACCAATAACACCAACTCCGATCTTAACATTTATCTTATTCAAGAGCTAAATAATTCAATAAAACTCAACTCCATGATCACGTTTGATGAAAATATGAGAAAACAACCATTGAATGTTAAATGGTTAACTTATGGTGATAGAAATACCAAATTTTGTAATTCTATTCAACATATTAGAAAGGCATGAAAGCCGTTATATTTTCTAAATAACGGGGACAACATGATTGATAATGAAGATAGAATTGCCCATCATATTGTCTCCTACTATGAAACTACATTTAATGGTCCTAAAACCAATAAATAAATCCTTCCTAATGTCATTCCTATTGATATTACTGAAGAAGACAACAGTTTCCTTCTTAACACTCCGATGGAATATGAAATCAAAGACACTGTCTTTATCCTAAATCCTAATAGTGCTTCAGGTCCCGATGGCTTTAATAATGGTTTCCTTCAATGCTATTGGGATATCATCCATAATGAGGTTTGTAATATTGTTAAATCCTTTTTCTCCAATGGGGTTCTCCCTCATTCCCTAAATTCTCTGTTTCTCACCTTAATCCCTAAAGTGGATAACACCTATAAGATTCATCAGTTTAAACCAATTGATCTTATCAACACTCTTTATAAAATTATCACTAAAATCATTACTAACCGACTTTCCACAATCATAGATAAAACTATCTCCTGGAACTAATTTGGATTCATAAAGGGAAGATCCATTAAATATTGTATATATCTTGCTTCAGAATGTATCAAAAACTTGAATAAAACAAACAGAGGAGGTAAATTTTCTATTAAACTTGACATCAGGAAAGCCTTTGACACCATGGACTGGAGCTTCATATTCAAATTCCTACAAGGCTTTGGTTTCAATGCATGATTCATCTATGCAATAAGAACACTTTTCAAATTGGTGACTATCTCTATTTTGATTAATGGATACCCCAAAGGTTATTTTAAATGCACTAAATGTGTCAAACAAGTTTATCCTCTCTCTTCCATTCTTTTCTCAATAGAGTAAGACTATCTTAGATGCCTGATTAATTGTCTGGTGGTCTAGAATAAACAGAAACCCATTTATGTCTCTAGTAATTTAAATGATCCTACTCACTTTTTTATGTGGATGACATCATTCTCTTCCTTAAAGGTGATAAAGGGAACATCCTCATCCTCAAAACTACGCTCTCACATTATGAAGAGGTTTCTGGCCAAACCATTAGTTGGAACAAATCATGCATTTTCTTTGGGAAAAACTTCCCCCCAAATGAAAACGTATCATTATCAACGACCTCGGTCATAAAGAATGTGTGCTTCCTTTAACTTATCTTGGTGTCCCTATCTTTTATGGCAGGCCCAAATCTTGTCATTTTGCATCTTTTTTTAACCAGGTTATTAAATATTTAGCTTCATGGAAAGGTAACGCTCTCTCCATGGCAGGTAGGGCTCGCCTTATCAAATCAACTATTGTCTCTAAAATGGTTTACTTCATGATGGTCTATAAATGTCTTGTTGGTCTTATTTAAAAATTGAACATCACCATTAATAATTTCATTTAGACTGGTACTACCCTGGAAAGAATGCTTGTGACTGTTCCCTAGTCAACTTATTGAAAGTCTATTGACAATGGTGGTATTGGTATTAAAAATCTAAAACTCTTCAATGAATCCCTTCAGGGTATACTTACTTGTATCCTTCTTCATAATCTTTCAGATGTTATCACCTTTCTTAAAAATTGATTCATTTCCAAACTTAATACAGGAAAATCTAGTTTCATTAATTCTTTCATTTGGCCTTCCATCAAATACTCCTTCAACAACATTATGATTAATGCCAGATGGGTGGTCTCCTGTGACTCTTACATGAAATTTTGGTTGGAAAAATGGCCTGGCATGCCTTTAATTTCTATAATTTATTTGGATTACACTCCTTAAAATATTAATTGTACTATCAAAGATATTTTAAATTCCCAACATGATCACCTCCTTGATACTATTCTGAATGTTATTGAAAATTACTCTTTCACTTACACTAAGGATTTCTTGGATTGGGAACCAGCTCACAATGGTATGATCGCCTCTAAAAATTTCTACAATCATTATTGTGGTGGTTCTAAGATTGATTACAGCTAGCTAAAACATTTTAACAAACCCTGGATTAAACCTTCGAGATTCAATATCATCTAGAATATTTCTCACAACAGAGTTCCCACTGAAATATGCCTTCAATCCTTTGGTATCAAACTTTTCACTAAGTGTAGAATATTTAATCAACCCAGGGAAGATACCAACCACATTTTTATTTCTTATCCAAATGATTCTAATCTTTGGAATTATATCCTTGACATTTTTTATTGCATATTGTTGTTTTTTTACTCTGTTAGAACTCAACTAAAGAATTTTGTATAAATGGAAGGCTCTCAACAAATCAATAACACTTTCCTCTATGCAGTTGCTGAACTCCACAATGTGATCTGGTATGATTGAGATGCTATTATCCATCACAAATTCTCACTCAATCTTAATGTAGTGCGGATGTGTAACCTTATTTCTATACACGATTCTTCTTTATTATAAAAGGTTCATTTCCACAACACCATTCATTACTTTGGTATCTGGAAGAAGTTGTAGATAAACATAAATTTATAGCAACCACATCGCACTCTAGAGGTGTTATGGAGGGCCCCTCAACCTGGATGGATCCAAATCAATATTTATGGTGCCTCCAAGGGAAACCCAGGGCCTACAGGGTGTGGTTCGGTCCTCAGGAATCATCTCGTGCAAATTCTTAGATGTTTCATCAGAAAATGTGTCTATAAAACCTCCCTATAAGCTGAGATTCTAGGTTGGATCCATGAAATTTAATTTTCCATCTTCTATGGTTGGAACAATCTTTGGATTGAAAGTGACTCTACGACCATCGTGCAAGCAATTTGGAATTGTGTAACTCATATTGCTTGGCTGATTACTACTTGTTGAATGGATTGCAACCGTTCTTTTATAGATATCAACTATATCATCACACATGTGTATTGAGAATCCAACATGGTCGCAGATGGCCTTTCCAACATGGGGGACAATCCATCCATCACCTGGTTTGATGACCTCCCAGTTGATCTGATTTCCTTTCATGAAAAATATTGTAACATGATCTCATACTTTAGACTCTTGTAATCTCTTTTTTTCTTAATAATTATGTTTTGTTTTGTTTTTTAAAAATATATAGTGAACAATGCTTGAATACACTAAATCATTGTCAAATAACCATTTTCATCACATATTCCACAAAATTAAACTCATATTTAATGTTTACATATATTTCACTACATAATGATTAATATTAATCTTCAACACATCAACTCATACATAAAATTCCATAATTTTTTCATTTAAACATCTTTATAATAATATGTGCAATACTTACCAAATCATAATAATTATTCTATGATGTTAAAACTAATTTTTCATGTCTAATAACCCACTAAAATTATTAAATCACATAATTATTCAAAAATAATATATTTAAAACACTAAAAGAATCAAGAAATTGACTATCAGATATAAGGTGATCACTCCATGCTAAGAGGTGATTCCAAACCAAGCTCTAAAAACTAGAATTTTAATCTCATATAAATATAAGTATAAAATTATAATAAAATTAAATCTAGAATTATAATCTTTATTCATTTAAAAACAAAACATGGTTTACCTTTAACTTATCAAGATGATTCAAACTCCACCCACCTTTTATCATTCATATTAATAAAAAATATGATATATATAATAGAATATTGAGGAATTTTAGAGAGTGGAATTGAATTGGAGATAAATAAAGATAACCCTACATACAATTTTCAAAGGAAAAATAGATCCCCCCCCAACATTTTCTTTTAAAAAATGTGGATATTTCTCTGTATTTTTAATTTTTATTTAATATAATTATGTAATTTTTTAAAATAATTTTTTAAATACCTTACATACTTCCATGTTTCTTCCCCTCCACCATGAATTTGGTAATTCTTGAACCTTATTTCACCTAACATGATCAATGTGTTGTGTTATACATATTTTTCTCCAAAAAAACTTATCAAAGGTTTATCCCCCTCTACTCACTCTCCCTTATCCAAAAAATAGAAGCACCTCAAACAAGAAACCCATCTCTCCTAACCCAAATTTCCAATTCCCCTTAGCCTAACTTAAACATGTAAATTCCATTAGTGTCTCCCATCACCATTCTTATAGACATAAATCCTCATCACTAATCTATTTCAAAATAAAAAAATATCTTTGATTGATTCACATTTTCTCCTATAAAAAACTCAATAACAATAATAATAATAAATCTATTACTATAAAATAATTTCAGATTTATCGAAAAAAACTATTTATAATTATATTTATATTACTATCCACTCAAATAAAAAAATATTTTATTTAATAATTTTGAAAAATGTTAAATATTCATCTATATTTAAATCAATAACATTTTAAAAATATTATAATCTGAAAATAATAATATGAAAAGGATGGGACATTACATAAATCTTATCCAATTTATGAATAAGAGAATTTATACAATCTATTAAATCATGGGAGAAAAACAATGTACATGGTTTATTGAAAATTTTTGTGAATGGATCACTCTTATTAAAGATAAAAAAAGAAATTTAATATTTTATAGGAGTATGATTTTCCCCCAAAAACTTTTTCTACCAATAACTATTATGAAAATATAAACAACATCAATGTTATATTTATAAATGAATAAAAAAAATTGTATTTAAAAAAATACATGGAAGAAGTGCTCCACTTTATTATATATACCTTATTGGAGGTCCTTAGAGTTAAAATATAAAATTGATTTTATATATGTTGAGAAAAACATTTTTGATAGTTTTATTTGAACATTGTTTGATATATAATTAATGGATAAATACAAAATGAATGCAATATTAGACTTAACATATATGAGAATATGTATGGGGTTTCCTCCCACTCAAAAAGGAAAATTACCACACTTAAACCTAGTTTATTATACATTATCAAAGAGTAATAAATTAATTTTTTCATTTTTTACCTAGTATTAACGTACCTACCATGAATTCTTAAAATGAAATCAATTTGGTGTCGCTGAGGATATAAAATTAATAATAATGAAATTTCATTATTTTAATGTATTGATATAGAAACTTAAAGTGTTAGGTTGTTTGGTATAATACCAGTGTTTTTTATAAAAGATATCATCAAGTTGTTCTTCTCTTTCAATTATAATTGTATAAAATTTAGGATTAAAATTTCTTAAATATGTTATATAATGAATCAATAATTATACTTTTCCAATTATATGTATTTTCCACCCTCTTTTTTGGTATAATGGATCATCTAGTGATTCATTTAGTGTGAGAGATAAGGTTATGTGAGACTTTATTTTTATACTAGTTGTACCTTTTTGAATGATGTATAAAAATTGTGATGTGATAAATTAAGAGCCCAGATTCAATAAGGGGAATCTATTATTAAATAATATATATGTAAGTATGTATTTGAGATCTATATCAACTAATTATATAAATTCATCACATAGGTCTCCTAGTATAACTCCACGAGGGAGTCGATAATGTAGCTAAGGGGATCTGGGCTTAAAAGTAAATTTTATTTGATATGATGAAATAAATATGGCACATTTATACATTTTGAATAACACATATGATATTAAACCATATAAACCATCGTATATTATTACATGGAAAATACGATATCTGGAAATAAATGGTAAGTCGATGATAAATTAGTATAAAAAGTAATTTATTTCAGGGTTTATGGAGAATTTAAATATTGATTAATATGAATCTAAAAATTTGAAATGGTTAGCTGGGGTAGTCTTATGTTAATATGACCACTTTTTCATAATATAACATTAGTGGTTATAAATTTTATATAAACAAATTGGAAAATAAGAGTATCATTCAAAATAGTCGAGTAATGGTCATTGTTGAAGCAATTTATTTTTCAGTATGAAAATTTAGAAACCCATTTTTCCATCACTCACAATTTTATATTTATTGAGGATATTTGAAAAAGTTATTAACTTAGATTTTTAATGTAGGTGTTTATGAATAAGCTGGTTGATAATAACAATGGTATACAACATGATAATTTTGGATTTACATTATTTCAAAATATTTTCTTCCAAAGAGAATCCATGTATCAAGATTATGTATTTGAAATAGATATTGGATATTTTTTATCCAATAAATGATTAGTGGTCTCTTATTTTAAAAGTTAAAAATTCTTTTGGGTGATGATACTATTGATTTCAATGTATAATTTTTTGAAAATCCTCCAACAATTACATGATTATCTCATGATATACACATTGTACATATAATATGAAATGATTTCATATAAAGTATATAGAATAATAGTTTATTAATATTTTAATAATTAAAATAAATATCTTTTTTCTTGATATTCATCTGTTTTAGTTACACATATAACAACACTTAATTTTTTAGTTCAATATTTAAATGTATGGGTGATTATAAATTCTACCATTTTCATAAAAAATATTTTATGTATCATTTTCAAGTACATTTTTTTTGTTAAAGAAACATATCAAAATCTTTTTTCCATAGGTTGGTCTTTATATTCATCATTTTTAGGTACACATTATAACAATTCAACTACTCTATATTAGATAACATTTTTATTTATATTTATTTCATGAACAATCAAATATTTTATTCTAACATTAATTTACATTTATTCAAATATTGGTTCATAGAATTTCATTATATTACCATATTTCTATTTAATTAATGGACATAGATGGATAGGTACATTTACCAATACATGTGTGCATCTTTTCATATAAATATACCTATGATAACTAAATTAAGACCTCAAATTTAACTAATGTTTGTAAAGACCTGGAAATTATGTGGAAAATTTTTTCTTAAATACTTGGGAATTTTACCAGTCCACAAAATTTGACGGCGCATGATTCTGAGGCCCGGTGTATCAGAAATCAATTTCTGAAGTTTTTTTCAGGTACGTTCAGTAAATGTACAAGTGGGTTTTTATAACTTTTTAACCGGTGATCAGAATTGAAATCTGAGGGTACTGTTTAACTCGCAGCACCAGTATTCGCTTAAGGAGACTTTCACTTAAATGGAAATGAGTTGAGAATAAAAGTTAGTTTTTGGGTTGTCATGGAATGTAATAAAATAAAATGAGCTACAATTTTTTTTTGGCCACCACGTGTGTGTTTAGAAGTGGGTCCCTTTGGATCTATAACCTCCTTGTGGAGGTTGGAAGTTAGAGGTGGGACCACCACACCTTAACCTCCCATTAGGGGTTATGGTGGTGGGTCCCACCCAAAAATAACCTCCCGCGAGATTTTATGACATGGGGACCAGACAAGACTAAACCCCCTATTAATGGGAGGAGAGGAAAATCTCTCAACACCCTTCATTAATGAGGGGGAGCCCCTTGACTTCCTCTACCATTTATGGTGCCAACACCTCCCCTTTAATTATTTGAGCCAACACATAATTTATTATGCCAAATCCTTCACATTAATTAGGTGGAGCCAACTAAATTAATTCATCCAATTTAAATATTGTGCCAAGAAATTAATAAGATATCATTATCTCTTATTATTTTGGTTGGAATTACTCTTTTTGTGGAACTTGGGAGAAGAGAGAAAATCTCCCAATGAAGAATGAAGAATGACGAATGCTGGCGAGGAGCGACTTCGACTTCCTTCCTCAGATCCTACCGACATGGATCACCTTCCACAACCGACGTGTGAGCTCAGGATTAGAAGTGTGCGGCGAATAAAACAAACAATGACAACACCATTTTCTTCCCCGCAACTCCGTCGGCGAACGACGAACAAAGGTAGGTGTTAATTTGTGTATTACTACTTTCCTTTCCTTATTATCTTCTTCGGTTGGAAAGGAATAATTGTGGAGGTTGTAGAACAATTGAAGTTCATCTTTTTTACTTCTTGATGAGTCAAGTGCTACCACCCTAAATGTAGAGGGTGTGGGAAAAACCCACACGGCCCAACCCCTCTACCATTCTTTTTTGTGATGAAATTCGACATGACAACGTAACAACGAAGCGGCGTTGAAGGCGACAAAGGCAACAGGAAAAGTTTGTGCTTCCCTCAGCCTCCACGAACCACACCGTGCCCCGGATGCACTATGTTCCAGGCAGAACCGTGGCCCTATGACTGAGCCTCTATGGCCCAAACCGCCACTAGCTTCCCCGGTCACCCACCAGCCTGCCCGCGACACCCGGCTCCCGGCCGCCGCTTGCCTTCCGCGCGTCCCGGCCAAACCCCTCCGGCTCGAGCCACGCCGAACCGTGATGTCCTGGCCTCCAGGTCACCCACTGGCCCTCCTGCCTGCTTTCCCAGCCACCTCCCGGCCACCTAGCCACCCGCAGGCCCACCTACCAGCCTACCCGGCTTCCTGGCCTCCTGAGCCACTACACGGCTGCCCACTAGCCCACCTGCCAGCCTGCCCGCATGCCCAACCTCCCGATCCTCCACTCAACCTAAGTGGAGACCTGGCCACACCGGCCTCCTAAGCAAGACTGCGGCCCCCCTCGCGACACCCTGGCCGAACCGGACCGGCCGCACCCTCTAGGTCGAGCCCGTGCCGTACCGCCCACGCGGCCTGCTGGGCTCGGCCCAGTGGGTCAGGACGAACCTAACAGGTTGTCCCACCAAATGGTTTGGGCCATACCCAACAGTTCTGACCAGGTAGACCCAGACCGGTTCGGTCCAGACTAGGTCGGACCAGGTCGGTCTGACCAGGTCGGACCAGACCCGGGTCCACTACCGACCCTTTACATTCTTTTGGCCATATATTTGGCACCAGACGTCCATTTGACAAACTATCATCAGCTTAGTAATCTTGGAGCTCGAAGTTCCCTTTGATTATACCCCACTAGAGTTCGGGTATAATTGAGATACGGTCAGGTTGGATCGTGCACAAATCCAACCGGGCCCTCGAGACTGAAATGCTAATAACTTACAGACTGGGCGTCTGATTGACGTGTCGTCTATTGCGTTGAGACCTCTATGAAATTGAGGACCATTGAGGTACTTCTACGTGGGACTTCCTAACAGTTGGATCATCTACCTATAGCTTGTGGAGTGGATCCTCCTGGAGACGAGTGAGCATAGTGCAGAGACCTAGTAACTTGCTGAGACCTGACAACTGGTGACTGATTCGACTCGGAGTGATTTGACTAGCCCAGTGGAGAGCACCTTGGTGTCACGGCAGACCCACAGTGGGGAGCTCCTTGGGGTCACGATAGACCCACGGTACTGGACAGGAGAAGTACCTCAGCAGGCTATGATGGAGAGCACCTTGGTTACCAGGCAGATCCGTTGTGGGGAGCTCCTTGGTGATACAGAAAACCCACAATACTCAACCAAAGGAGTACCTCAGCAGTCCAAGGTTAGTGGAAATCTCCATGGTGACACGGAAGACCCACTGTACTCGATAGAGGAGGATTTCTCCAGCAGCTAAGGTTTCAATAGTGTGGCTGGGGATGTTACTTGATACTACCGCTAGAATAAAATCCCGGTTTGAGCTGAGTTAGTAACTTTTGTGTTTACCTCATGATTGAGATGGATTACATGATAACTTAGGTATATTTATGGACATATACCTAAGTAGGGTTATCTGTTGATTTCAACTTTATGGTTTATCATTGTGGGATTTGTGAGACCTTGAGGGTCTCTGGGTCCCTACTGAGTATCGTTATACTCACCCCTGCATGGACTATACCCACACCTCATTATATTGGATGCAGATGACGGACAGTGCTGACTGAGGCTGAGTGTACCAAGACTGGACGGTACTCAGAGGTGGACCACACGGTGTGACGGTACACGGAGGAGACAGACGGATGTGGAGTGTTGTGGGGGCTATCTGTTCCTACACTTCAAGTAAGATTTCCTGGTGGATGATCCAAGAGTCGTTTTCCCTTTTTCCAGTACTTTTACTTTCTGTTTCATTGTACTTTATAGTTGGTATTGTATTTCCGGCCACCTTTTTACTTTTCAGCACCCCTTTTGTATATAGTTTTATTTAGTGTTTTGTTTCCAGCTTGTACCTTGTTGTGTGAGTTTTCAAGTTATAAAGGCAATGCATTCCTAGTTTAGGGATTTACACCTTTGGTGCTATTCGCCATTCCCAGTCCTATAGAAAGAGGACTTGGGGTAGTCATTGCATAGGCCCCGGGGGACAGTACGTGAGAAATTGGTATCAGAGGAGTCAGTTTTACCACAGAAAATAGGACTCTGATCTTTTCTGTTAAGGAATAGTGTTAAGGGTACTGAGAGTGGTTTTTAGTTCAGGGAGTTTAGTGTTGGTGTGGCAGCCAACGTATCCATACACTAGGACCCTGACTACTGATTTCTGACTCAGTGCACAAAAAAACTAATTGCATGTGTGTTTTCGAAAGTTTTATTTAAGTCAACTCAACTAGGTCAGCTCATCAGGTATAATATTTTGACTGTGTTGCATCTTTTTCTTTTAGGATGCCTCCCCGTGGACGACCAGAGAGTGTTCCGAGAGTTGTACGCATAGATAGATCACTGAGCGACGAGGCCTCGGTGCAGGGACCTCTTCCATCAGAGGCACCAGTGGTACCACTACCCATTGGGACACCGATGACACCAGCCCCAACAATAGATGATGCATGACACTTGAGCGTATTACAGGAGTTCCAGCACCAGAGGACACCCTGGTTCAGGGGAGAGACGAACCCACAAGTAGCTGATGATTGACTGGAGGATGTTGTGAGAGTCTTCAGACTGGTAGGGGCACTATCTAACCTTATGTTGATCCTTGTCGTGAGTCTCCTTCAGGAAGCAGCAGGCAGATGGTGGATTTTGATGCTCCAGGTGCATGATGAGGCGACACTACTCTGGGAAGACTTCGAGAGCCTGTTTTGGGTGGAGTTTGTCCCAACCACCATACGTGCAGTGCGGTTACATGAGCTACTTCACCTGCAGCAGGGTACCAGGATGGTGGCACAGTACTCAGCAAGGTTTACCGACCTCCCGCGAAACTCCACATATATGGTACATGACCCATTCTACAGGGCTCGGACCTTCGAGTTGGGGCTCAGGTGATATATCAGGGCTTCGATGATCTCTGTCAGCATCCCGACATAGGTAGGGGTGTTGGAGAGAGCCCCCTTAATGGAGAGTTTCCTTGCTGAGTAGTCTCCAGCAGTGATACCCACCACTGGTTGACATGCAATGGAGTCTTCTATAGCTGTAAGTAGACAGATGTCGCAGAGGTCCAAGAGGACCAGACCCACGGATGGATGACTGCATAACTTAGGATCGATTGTGTGGGGAACTCGGGGAAGAGACATACATACTAGGAGCAGGTAGTGTTTCACATGCAGTGGGCAGGGTCACATGGATTGTGACTGTCCGACCCGCTGTTTGGATGATCAGCATACGGTTGAAGGAACACCCAGGCAAAGATAGATATTTGATCGAGGCGATTCGCAGGGCGCAGACGGATGTGGTAGAGGAGTTGGTCGAGTAGCTGGCGGTGGGCGACATTTTGAGGTGTTACCGCCACTACCACCAGGAGGTCCACCCCGACTATAGGGAGTAGGTGGACAAGTGAGAGCTCAGCACCAGGAAGCTGAGGTTTAGGATCATGGCGCTCTGGAGAAGATTCGAGGTACGGTATGTGTCTACTCCACCTTAGATGTAGTTCTTATAGACATAGGTTCTAGTCACTCTTTCATTTCCATTTCCCTCGTTCAGAGCATGGAGATTCCGACGGAGTCATTGGCTCAATCCTTATGGCTAGAGAATCCTATGGGAGCAGACTCGATGATTATTCACTGGTGTTGGCATTGTGATCTTACTCTAGGATGTGAGAGCTTCGGCTGGGATCTCCTAGTAGCGGCATCGAGGCCTTACAACGTTATCTTAGGTATGGACTGGTTATCTACAATCCATTCTCAGATCGACTGTATTAGGCGCAAAGTGCAGTGTGTCCACATGGATGGGACCAGTTTTACCTTCACTGGAGAGAAGGGAGCCTTTGCAGCATAGGACAGACTTACTCGGAGGAGGGTGTAGTTATAGCATCCCGCCTTTTTATCACATAAACTTTCATTACATTATACAAAACTGAGGAACTTTAAGGTTTAGTGTCTTGGAAACCAGGAACTTAAAACATGAAAACATAAAACATTCTTCTTAAACACTTGAAAGGCTTCTCCTCATTTTCATCCTAGGTTCATTACTGCATCTCATAACCTGGGGACATACATCAAATGAAAGGGTGAGCAGAAGGCCCAGTAAGGGAAACAAGGGAAACATTTAACATGTAAACTTGAGATACATCAACTATGTCATGAACAAGAACTTTAAGGCATGATAAAAAAAATCATGTGGCATATCATAATAAAAATAACATTTTTCATAACTTTAAGATGTGGCTACATCATTTAACATAGACAATCATGAACATATCACCAAGGTCCATCCCCAAGGTGTCATTTGAAAATTACCAAGGTTATTCACCAAGGTATCGTGAAAATTGTAATCTCTAGTGGTTACATCATTACCCAATGCATTGGAGCGCTATCAGGGAACACCCTTAAATTTGCCTTTATTATCATGTGAGCCACATATATCATCATCAGTAATTTCATAAACAACCCATATAGCATAAAATAAATGGGTTTCATTTCATAATCATAACGTTTTAAAATTTCTTTAAAGACATGATCTTTATGTCACTTTAAAACCAACAGAAAAGGAAGGTGGGTCTTATTTATGTAAATCCCATAATTTAAAATAGAACATTTTGGTATATTTGTGAATACCCCTTTAGAATAAAGAGCTTTGAGTATTCACTTAATAATATAAAAGAACTTTAGAAAAAGAGAGAGACATTTTGAGACGGAAATTCTGCAGCATAACGGCTATGTTACGAGGTTTTAGAGGACATTAAAAAGAGAGGGAAAATGGGAAAACATTCATAAATGACCCATAAAATAGTATATGGACAGAATAAGAAGGATACATGATCATGGTAATGAAATTTCAAGGACATACCATTTTAAATGAAAAACATGGAAGGAAGACAAAAATTAGTTTTCTCTTATGAAAGTTCGGCAGTCTAACGGCGTTACTTAAACTTCAAACAAAATGATTTGAAAAGATCAAATAGGGTCTCTCATCATGTGAACATAAGAGTTCAGTATGATAGATATATATATAATGCCCCAACATAATTAAAAATGAACTTGAAAGACTTGACATAAAGTGAAACTTTGAAAAGAATGAGAAGGGTGAAAGAATCCCTTAAACATTCGGCAGCCTAACGGCGCCACATAAAACATCAAAATACTGAATTGAAGAGATCAAATGGGGTATCTCATCATATGAACATAAGAGTCCAGTATGATAGATATAGAGATCATACCCCAACATAACAAAAAGTAACTTGAAAGAATTGACATGAAAGTAGAACTTCAAAACGAGAAGGGTGAAGAACCACTTAAAAATTCGGCAGCCTAACGGCGCCACTTAAAACTTCAAAATACTGAATTGAAGAGATCAAATGGGGTCTCTCATCATGTGAACATAAGAGTCCAGTATCATAGATATAGAGATCATACCCCAACAAAACAAAAAGGAACTTGAAAGAATTGACATTAAAGTAGAACTTCAAAACGAGAAGGGTAAAGAACCACTTAAAAATTCGGCAGCCTAACGGCGCCATTTAAAACTTCAAAATACTGAATTGAAGAGATCAAATGGGGTCTCTCATCATATGATCATAAAATATCAGTATGATAAATTTAGAGATCATACCCCAACATAATAAAAAGGAACTTGAAATACTTTACATGAAAATAGATCTTGAAAAATGAGAATGGAGAAAGAATCCGTTACAAAAATTTCGGCAGCCTAACGGCACCACTTAAAATTTCATAAAACGAAATAATGAGAGTAAGAGGGGATCTCTCATTATATGTACATGAAAAGGGCAGTAAGAGGAGTATAAAAGAACATCCTCCAAAATAAGAACATGGAGCATAAAAGGAATGACATAAAAGAGATTACTTGAAATGAAAGAGAGAGGTCGGATCCCTTACCTTAAAACATAACTCTTAAAACTCAAAAGTTGGGACCTTGAGGGATTGGGGGCACCATGGGAGGACTCCTTGGGAGGTAATGAGACCAGAACTTTGTTGGGGGAGAGTGGGGAGTCGAATGGATGAGAGTATGGCTTGGTATTTATAGGGAAAGTGAGGGGACAAGGCATTAATGGCAAAGGGACACCTCATTAGTGGTTTTGGAAAAACCATGGGCTTGCCCATGGTATTTGCCCATGGTATTGGCCACTTGGGACACCTCATACCTTATCTCACTATTCATAATCCTAACATATTGATTACAAACTTAATACATCATTTAATGATGTCATTAAACACCTGTAACTTAAAAACTGCATTTTCACTATTCATCAAAAATTCAACTTTCTCAGAATAATCCCAAAATTTCACCTTAACCAAATATCAACACTCTGATTACAAATATGAACTCCATTTTATAAAAATATTTTTCTAAATATTTTTAATTTAATTTTTAAATGAAAACACTATTCACTGAAAATTCATTTTTTTCAGAAAAAACCCTAAAAATTACCATAGCATAATATCGGTGCTCTTAGTTCAAAAATGAAATCCGATTTATAAAAATAATTATCTAAATATTTTTAATTAAATTTTTAATTAAAAAACACTATTCACCCGAAAAAACTAATACTTGAATAATAATTTATGAAACCGTTATTTAACCATTTTATTGAATCACATTACTTAGTCAAGGTGCCTAGATTATATTAATACTTTCTTTAAGTGAGATTACTAATCCATTTGGACACATTACTAATCCTAATCATAAAATCACTATTCATAATTTACTATTCATCAAAAATCAAGTTGATCTTATTAGACTCTAAATTTCGTACTGGACATAATTGTAGAAGACCATTTTTTGAAAATCATTACACATTTTAAATTATTTAAGGTTTACATAAACATTTTTTTTAAAATATCCTTTTGAAAATTCATCAAAAATATTCATACTATATTTATCCGGACATTTAAAAATTCATAAACTTCATAAGAAGAAATCCCAATTTTTATTTAAAAAATAGGATTACACAAGGCAGTTATGGTCTCCTTACATAGCCCCTTATCACACCAGCATAGGACCTAAGTGTAAGGTGTGCTAAGGTGAGAGAATATGAGGGAGGCTCGGCCAACATCGCACGAGTAGTAATTTCTATCAGTTTGAACTTCTCGCGAAGGCGATCCCATTCTAGCTTCACACGATGAAGTTCAGCTTGGGTTTGGTCTAGAGCAAAGCCCAGTGGTGCTACCTCCTTCCCAAGTTCTGTTAGATGGGCTTCGATCGGTCCAAGACTACTGGGTGAGGCCATAGAATCTTCTTTCTATATTAATTAACCAAAATTACTTGTATTTAGGGACAATAATCAAAACATTTAGTTTCCAGCGGTCATATTGACCAATGGTCATATAACAGTCAAAAACCAATGGTATCATTTTAATTATACTCATGTTATCCAATGAAACATTTTTGTTGAGTATAAAAAATAAAATAAAATAACACATAAAATTAGGAAACAAGATGTATTCAAAATTTCGGGTCGTTACAATCTTCCCCCCTTAAGAAATTGCGTCCTCTCAATTTAAAAAAAATTGGGTTTTGAAATTTCATTGAAAGTCCCACATCAGAAAAAGAGTCAGTAACACTATTACTTTAAAAGAAAGAAAAGGAAGTACAAAGGCCACCCGAGTTTACTCATACTAGGATTCCATGTAGGAAACATGGACATGGAGGAGAAAACAAAGGGTCACGTTCTAAAGGAGAGTGATAGAAAACATGATTAGAAGAAAGTTAACCATAAGAAAATCCCAAACTTATGATGTGTGTAAACAGTCATTGATTACATAGTAGGAAACGTAAACCAACAACGTTTTTGTTTTACGTTCCTTTTCATAATTTTGAGGAATTCATTTACTACATAGAACAAAAACATAAAGAAATATATCTATCTTCATGTAGAGTTTCATACTTTAATAAGTTTCTACCAAAACTAATCTTTTCTCCAAATGATGAGCATTCAAAACTACTTGGTCTCATCAAAATACAAGAATCATCTTCTAGAGAATCACATAATCCACAAAATATCAACTATCTATTTCTTCTATCTTTAAACATTATCCCAAAAATAGAAAGGGTAAGGTAAAACAACTCTTCAAAAAGAATCCCATAGGAAGGGAAACTATTTTTAAATATTCAAAGTTCCATGGTACTACCCAAAGTTCATCATAGACCATCCCATAAATAACTGTCCTTAAAATTCCTCAAAATAATCCAAACTAAGATTGAAACCCAAATACAAGAGGGATTTGATAACATAGTCTTCCAAAATAAAATTCATTGTTCATCTCCAAACAACATCAACCACTCCTAACATCTTATAACAAAAGTAGCTAACCTAAACATATTTTACCCAAGATAGGTTAATCATTCCCATAAGTAACCTAAATAACTTAAATTCATCTATTCTTCAAAATATAAGTCAACCTTACTCCTCAATGAAAATACCGTAGTAATTTATCTACCTCGATCACATAGGGTCCCCAAAATAGTGAACGTCTTCCAAAATAATAATCATTTTTAACCCCCTAATCATCTCTGTCATATTAATACGACAATCATCGCATTTCCTATCACATTGGTTTTTGGGACATGTTCTTCCATTTCCCGCCATTAACTAAGAAAAGAAACTATAATTAGGGGCTTATTTACTTAGCTAATAATCATGAAAAGGAACTTAAAGCATATAAGGATAACTTGTAGAAGAAAAGTATATCCTAACTTGTGATCTCCTAGGTTCTCATCTAGGTTATCCATGATCATATATTCTTATGTGAATCCTTATTTTATTTTATCTTTATTCCTTTAACAATGGTTCATACTAAGATTATGAATTTACAAAAGCATATCCCCCGGGAGTGTCGTAACCAAGAGTGCAGCAAGGCCCGTTGTCGTGTACCAGTTCCCGTTTGAGTCTAGCTCAAAGCGGTGTTTTCGGGTTTTACCCCTATGTACATCTGTTCCAGAGCCACCTCTACCTGCTCGTATCCAGATAGGGATGTATTTTCTTGGCAACCCATTACTCAATACTCACCAAAATACCATGAAGATTTCCTATATATAAACTTTTCTATAGGCTTCTTCCTAAAATTTTCATATCCTAATTTCCACAAATAACTAAACCATCCTTTGATACCAACTATAGCATCCCGCCTTTTTATCACATAAACTTTCATTACATTATACAAAACTGAGGATCTTTAAGGTTTAGTGTCTTGGAAACCAGGAACTTAAAACATGAAAACATAAAACATTCTTCTTAAACACTTGAAAGGCTTCTCCTCATGTTCATCCTAGGTTAATTACTACATCTCATAACCTGGGGACATACATCAAATGAAAGGGTGAGCAGAAGGCCCAGTAAGGGAAACAAGGGAAACATTTAACATGTGAACTTGAGATACATCAACTATGTCATGAACAAGAACTTTAAGGCATGATAAAAAAAATCATGTGGCATATCATAATAAAAATAACATTTTTCATAACATTAAGATGTGGCTACATCATTTAACATAGACAATCATGAACATATCACCAAGGTCCATCCCCAAGGTGTCATTTGAAAATTACCAAGGTTATTCACCAAGGTATCGTGAAAATTGTAATCTCTAGTGGTTACATCATTACCCAATGCATTGGAGCGCTATCAGGGCGCACCCTTAAATTTGCCTTTATTATCATGTGAGCCACATATATCATCATCAATAATTTCATAAACAACCCATATAGCATAAAAGAAATGGGTTTCATTTCATAATCATAACGTTTTAAAATTTCTTTAAAGACATGATCTTTATGTCACTTTAAAACCAACAGAAAAGGAAGGTGGGTCTTATGTATGTAAATACCATAATTTAAAATAGAACATTTTGGTATATTTGTGAATACCCATTTAGAATAAAGAGCTTTGAGTATTCACTTAATAATATAAAAGAACTTTAGAAAAAGAGAGAGACATTTTGAGACGAAAATTCTGCAGCATAACGGCTATGTTACGAGGTTTTAGAGGACATTAAAAAGAGAGGGAAAATGGGTCAAACATTCATAAATGACCCATAAAATAGTAGATGTACAGAATAAGAAGGATACATGATCATGGTAATGAAATTTCAAGGACATACCATTTTAAATGAAAAACATGGAAGGAAGACAAAAATTAGTTTTCTCTTATGAGAGTTCGGCAGCCTAACGGCGTTACTTAAACTTCAAACAAAATGATTTGAAAATATCAAATAGGGTCTCTCATCATGTGAACATAAGAGTTCATTATGATAGATATAGAGATAATGCCCCAACATAATTAAAAAGGAACTTGAAAGACTTGACATGAAAGTGAAACTTTGAAAAGAATGAGAAGGGTGAAAGAATCCCTTAAAAATTCGGCAGCCTAACGGCGCCACTTAAAACATCAAAATACTGAATTGAAGAGATAAAATGGGGTCTCTCATCATATGAACATAAGAGTCCAGTATGATAGATATAGAGATCATACCCCAACATAACAAAAAGGAACTTGAAAGAATTGACATGAAAGTAGAACTTCAAAACAAGAAGGGTGAAGAACCACTTAAAAATTCGGCAGCCTAACGGCGCCACTTAAAACTTCAAAATACTGAATTGAAGAGATCAAATGGGGTCTCTCATCATGTGAACATAAGATTCTAGTATCATAGATATAGATATCATACCCCAACATAACAAAAAGGAACTTGAAAGAATTGACATGAAAGTAGAACTTCAAAACGAGAAGGGTAAAGAACCACTTAAAAATTCGGCAGCCTAACGGCGCCACTTAAAACATCAAAATACTGAATTGAAGAGATCAAATGGGGTCTCTCATAATATGATCATAAAATATCATTATGATAAATTTAGATATCATACCCCAACATAATAAAAAGGAACTTGAAATACTTTACATGAAAATAGATCTTGAAAAATGAGAAGGGAGAAAGAATCCGTTACAAAAATTTCGGCAGCCTAACGGCGCCACTTAAAACTTCATAAAACGAAATAATGAGAGTAAGAGAGGATCTCTCATTATATGTACATAAAAAGGGCAGTAAGAGGAGTATAAAAGAACATCATCCAACATAAGAACATGGAGCATAAAAGGAATGACATAAAAGAGTTTACTTGAAATGAAAGAGAGAGGTCGGATCCCTTACCTTAAAACATAACTCTTAAAACTCAAAGGTTGGGACCTTGAGGGCTTGGGGGCACCATGGGAGGACTCCTTGGGAGGTAATGAGACCAGAACTTCGTTGGGGGAGAGCGGGGAGTCGAATGGATGAGAGGATGGCTTGGTATTTATAGGGAAGGTGAGGGGACGAGGCATTAATGGCAAAGGGACACCTCATTAGTGGTTTGGGCAAAACCATGGGCTTGCCCATGGTATTTGCCCATGGTATTGGCCACTTAGGACACCTCATACCTTATCTCGCTATTCATAATTCGTACATATTGATTACAAACTTAATACATCATTTAATGATGTCATTAAACACCCGTAACTTAAAAACTGTATTTTCACTATTCATCAAAAATTCAACTTTCTCAGAATAATCCCAAAATTTCACCTTAACCAAATATCAACGCTCTGATTACAAATATGAACTCCATTTTATAAAAGTAATTTTCTAAATATTTTTAATTTAATTTTTAAATGAAAACACTATTCACCGAAAATTCATTTTTTTCAGAAAAAACCCTAAAAATTACCATAGCATAATATCGGTGCTCTGAGTTCAAAAATGAAATCCGATTTATAAAAATAATTATCTAAATATTTTTAATTAAATTTTTAATTAAAAAACACTATTCACCCGAAAAAACTAATACTTGAATAATAATTTATGAAACTGTTATTTAACCATTTTATTGAATCACATTACTTATTCAAGGTGCCTAGATTATATTAATACTTTCTTTAAGTGAGATTACTAATCCATTTGGAAAAATTACTAATCCTAATCATAAAATCACTATTCATAATTTACTATTCATCAAAAATCATGTTGATCTTATTAGACTCCAAATTTCGTACTGGACATAATTGTAGAAGACCATTTTTTGAAAATCATTACACATTTTAAATTATTTAAGGTTTACATAAACATTTTTTTTTAAATATCCTTTTGAAAATTAATCAAAAATATTCATACTATATTTATCCAGACATTTGAAAATTCATAAACTTCATAAGAAGAAATCCCAATTTTTATTTAAAAAAAAGGATTACACAAGGCAGTTATGGTCTCCTTACATAGCCCCTTATCACACCAACATAGGACCTAAGTGTAAGGTGTGCTAAGGTGAGAGAATCTGAGGGAGGCTCGGCCAACATCGCACGAGTAGTAATTTCTATCAGTTTGAACTTCTCGCGAAGGCGATCCCATTCTAGCTTCACACGATGAAGTTCAGCTTGGGTTTGGTCTAGAGCAAAGCCCAGTGGTGCTACCTCGTTCCCAAGTTCTGTTAGATGGGCTTCGATCGGTCCAAGACTACTGGGTGAGGCCATAGAATCTTCTTTCTATATTAATTAACCAAAATTACTTGTATTTAGAGACAATAATCAAAACATTTAGTTTCCAGCGGTCATATTGACCAATGGTCATATAACAGTCAAAAACCAACGGTATCATTTTAATTATACTCATGTTATCCAATGAAACATTTTTGTTGAGTATAAAAAATAAAATAAAATAACACATAAAATTAGGAAACAAGATTTATTCAAAATTTCGGGTCGTTACAGTAGTCGATCACTCATTAGTTGGCCTGCCTTACCCTTGGAGCAGTTAATGTAGAGAGTCTGAGCTATCCTATAGTGGTGGACCAGTACGTGGATGTTTTCCCTAATGATGATCCAGACTACCTCCTCACATAGAGGTGGACTTATACATTGACCTGTACCCCGTGACGACACTGATATCTATACCAACATATCTGATGGCCCGCACAGAGCTTCGTGAGCTCTGGTTACAGCTAGAGGACTTACAGGAGAAGGGATTCATTTGGCCCAGTGTTTCTCCCTGGGCAGCCCCGATTCTGTTTTCCAAGAATGTGAATGGGATCTTGAGGCTTTGTGTCGACTATCGTCACCTAAACAAGGTGACCGTGAAGAACAAGTACCCACTCCCAAGGATTGATGACCTCTTTGATCAGTTGAAGGGAGAATGGTGGATCTCGAAGATAGACTTCAGATCATGCTATCACCAGCTCAGATTTTGAGACAAGGATGTGCAGAAGACGTCTTTTATATTTTGGTACGGCCACTACGACTTCTTGGTTATGCATTTCAGTGTAACCAACGCTCCAACAGTGTTCATGGGACTCATGAATAGGATTTTCCAGCCTTAACTTGATCGCTTTGTCAAAGTCTTCATCAACGACATTCTGATATACTCTACTATTGAGGAGGAGTGTGCCTACCATTTTTAGGTGGTACTGGACACACTCTGAGAGCACCAGCTTTATGGTAAGATCTCTAAGTGCTAGTTTTGAATCTGAGAGGTTCGGTTCTTGGGACACTTCATATCAGAAGAAGGAGTTGTAGTAGATCTAGTGAATATTGAGGTGGTACTTTCTTGGGAGCCACCCAGGAGTGTAATGGAGGTACGAAGTTTCCTGGGTTTGGCTAGTTACTACCAGAGGTTTGTTCCAGACTTCTCTACAGTTTCAGCACCACTATCAGCCTTGAAAAAAAAGGGTAAACCATTCGTGTGGTCGGAGAGATTCCAGTAGAGCTTTTAGGAGCTGAGGTAGAGGCTGACTAGTGCCCCCATCTTGAGGCTTCTAGAGGAAGAAGTAGGGTACGTAATCTACTATGACGCATCCAAGACCAGACTCGGGTGTGTCCTGATGCAGGATCGAGAAGTGATCGCATATGGTTCTCGGCATCTGAGACAACATGAGCAGAACTACTCTACCCATGACCTGGAGTTTACAGCAATGGTCTTCTCCTTGAATATGTGGCGACACTATCTGATGGGAGAACGTTTTACCATTACTCTGATCACAAGAGTCTCAGGTATATTTTCTCTCAGAAGAACCTGAACCTGAGATAGTGGAAATGGCTTGAGTTCATCCAGGACTATGACCTCGAGATATTCTATACTCCTATAAATGGGAACATTGTAGCACATGCACTCAGCAGGAGATCTGGTATACAGCTGCTAGGTGAGGCAACAGAGCAGCTGGCTACATTGCAGATATAATTTGTGGATAGAGATGGAGAAGCTTTCCTTCAGTCCCTTACAGTCACTCCCCCACTTCTTCAGTGATTCAGGGAGGCACAACATGGGGACCCTAACTATGAGAATTATATTATTAGATATCCACAAGGCAAGAACCTGATGGATTTTCTGAAGGTGGGGAGCATGTCATCCTCTTTAGAAGATGTACTATGGTACATGTGTCACTTCAGGAGGAAGTGTTGAGGGAGTTCCACACATCCCCTTTAGCGGTACATCCAAGAGTGGCAAAGACGTACCAGGACCTTTGACAACAGCACTGGTGGACATGTATAAAGAAGGTAGTAGCAGATTTTGTCTCTTGATTCCTCACTTGTCATCAAGTGAAGGCGAAGCACCAGGTACCAACAGGCTTGGATCAGCCTTTAGAGGTCCCAGAGTAGAAGTGGTATGGGATATCCATAGACTTCGTGATAGTAATTCCACTTACATCTAGGGGTCATGACTCGATTTGTGTGATATTTGATCGACTCACCAAGTCGGCCCTCTTCCTACCGATCAGAGAGCAGGGTATAGTAGAGATCTTGGGATGCCTCTATGTGTAGAAGATTGTGAGGATACATGGATTACCTTAATCTTTTGTATCTGATTGTGAAATATGGTTTACTTAAAGGCTATGGAAGGGGTTGCAAGAGGCTTTCAGAACACAGCTTAGTCTGAGCACCGCCTTCCATCCTAAACCGGATGGCCAGACTGAGCGGACCATTCAGACCCTCGAGTATATGTTGCGTGCTTGTGTCCTCGACTTTAGTCACAGTTGGGAGGATCACTTACCTTTGGTGGAGTTTTCATACAATAACAACTATCACTCCACCATAGGGATGGCAACTTTTGAGGCATTATACGGATGACCTTGCAGATCACCTTTGTGTTGGACTAACCCTGGGGTGTCAACACTAGTGGGACCAGAGATGGTACGGGCTACCACGGAGAAGGTTCAGATCATCCAAGAGTAGATGAAGACTGTACATAGCAGACAGAAGTCATATGATCTCAGGATACGGAGACCTCTAGAATTCAAATATGGTGACCACGTCTTTCTACGGGTCTAGCCTCGATGAGGACTATGGAGATTTGGCTGAGGAGGAAAGTTATCTCTACTATTCATCAGACATTTTTAGGTCCTCAGTAGAGTTGACAAGGTGGATTATCGCTTAGATATTCTACCTCAGTTGCACCGGGTGCATGGCGTCTTCCACGTATCTCAGCTGAGGAAATACGTGCATGACCCTTCTCGCATCATCGACCATGGAGAGCTGGACGTCGACGATGGGGCGACTTTCATGGAGGTTCCAGTAGAGATTGAGGATCGACAAGAGCAGGTCCTACGTGGATGGTTGATACCTCTGGTGTGCATTCACTGGCAGCACGGGAACCTCCAGGAGAGCACATGGGAACGGGAGGCTCAGATGCATGCTCAGTACCCCTACTTGTTCCCTTAGTTCGAGTTATAGTTTACGGGGACGTAAATCCCTGAGGTGGGGAGAATGTAAAGACCTATAAATTCTGTGGAAATTTTTTTCTTAAATTCATGGGAATTTTACGTGTGTGCAAAAATTGACGGTGCATCTCTCTGAGGTCTAGTGTGCCCGGAATCGATTTTTGAAATTTTGTTTGGGTACGTTCTGTAAACATACGAGTGAGTTTTTATAACTTTTTAATCGGTGCTTGGAATTGAAATATGAGGGCACCGTTGAACTGCAGCACCGGTATTCTCTTAAGGATACTTTCACTTTGACGACAATGACTCGAGAATAAAAGTTTGTTTTTGAGTTTTTGTGGAAAGTAATAAAATATAGTGATATTCACTTTATTTTTTTGAGCCACCATGTGGGTGTTTAGAGGTGGGTCCCACTGAATCTATAACCTCCTTGTGGAGGATGGAAGTTAAAGGTGGGACCACCACACCTTAACCTCCCATGAGGGGTTATGGTGGAGGGGCCCACCCGAACCTAACGTCCTACGAGAGGTTACGACGTGGGGAACACAAAGGACTAAACCCCCTATTAATGGGAAGAGAGGAAAATCTCTCAACTCCCCTCATTAATGAGGGGGATCCCATTGACCTCTTCTACCATTTACGGTGCCACCACCTCCCCTTTAATTATTTGAGCCAATGCATAATTTATTATGCCAAATCCTTCACATTAATTAGGTGGATCCAATTAAATTAATTCAACCAATTTGAATATTGTGCCAACAAATTAATAAGATATTACAATCTCTTATTATTTTGGTTGGAATTTCTCTTTTGGTGGAACTTGGGAGAAGAGAGAAAAACTCCCAACAAAGAACGAAGAACGCCGGTGAGGAGCGACTTCAACTTCCGTATTTGGATCCTACCGACGTGGGGAATCTTCCACGACCGACGTGTTATCTCGAGATTGGAAGTGTGTGGCGGATGAGACCAATGTTGACAACACCATCTTCTTCCCCGCGACTCCATCGACGAACAGTGAACAAAGGTAAGGGTTAATTTGTGTATTACTACTTTCCTTTACTTATTCTCTTCTTCAGTTTGAAAGTAATCATTGCTGTGGTAGTAGAACAATTGAAGTTCATCTTTCTTACTTCTTGATGAGCCAAGTGTTTCCACCCTAAATGCAGAGAGTGCGGGCCAAACCAACATGGCCCGACCCTCCATTGTTCTTGATTATGATGATCTTCGGCATGGCGACATAACAACGAAGTGGTGTTGAAGGCGACAGAGGGAATAAGCAAAGGTTTCACTTACTACGGCCTCCGCAAAACACACCGTGCACTAGCTGCACTGCGCTCCGAGACGAACCACGGCCCTCCGGCCGAGCCACCCCACCCCGCCCCGCACAACCACCGGCTTCCCCAGCCGCCCGCCGGCCTGCCCACGCCACCCGGCTACCGGCGCCGTCGGCCTTCCGCGCGCCCCGGCTGAACCCTTCCGGCCCACGTCGGCCTATGCCACTTCGAACCACGCTGGCCTGACCTCCCAGTCGCCCGTCGTCCCGCCTGCCGACCTGCCAGGCCACCCGGCCTCCTGGGCCGCCACCCGACCAAAGTGGTTCCCTGGCCGCGCTGGCCTCTCGAGATGGCCCGTGGTCCCCCTCATGACACCCTGGTAGAACCGGACTGGCCACGCCCTCTGGGTCGAGCCGCACTAGGCCATACCCTCGCGGCGGTCCTGACCGATCCAGCCCCGAGCCCGGGTCGTACCGCCCACGCGGCCTACTGGGATGGGACATGCGTGTCGGACCGAACCTAATAGCCTATCCCACCCAATGGGCTGGGCCAGACCCAACAGGTTTGACCAGGTTGACCCAGACCTAATCAGCCTAGACCGGGTCAGACTGGGTTGGTCAGACGGGGTCGAACCGGACCCGGGTCCACTACCGACCCTTGACTTTCTTTTGGCCATATCTTTGGCACTAGACGTTTGTTTGTCGAACCGTCAGTGGAACTGGTATTCTTGGAGCTTGACGGTCCCTTTGAGTATACCCCACTGGAGTTCAGGGTATAGTTGAGATACAGTCAAGTTGGATCGTGCACAAATCCAATCGGGCCCCCAAGACTTAAAGGCTAATAACTCAGAGATAGGGCATCTAATTGACGTGTCATCTATAGCATTGATACCTCTATGACATAGCGGACCTTTGAGATACTTCTACATGGGACTTCATGATAGTTGGAGCATCGACCTGTAGCTCGTGGAGTGGATCCTCTCGGAGATGAGCGAGCATAGTGCGGAGACCTAGTAGCTGGCTGAGACCTGACGACTGTTGACCGATTCAACTCAGAGTGATTCTACTAGCCTAGTGGGGAGCACCTTGGTGTCACGGAAAACCCACAGTGGGGAGAACCTTGGTGTCGTGGTAGACCCACGATATTCGACAGGAGGAGTACCTTAGCAGGCTACGAGGTGGAGTACCTTGGTGACACAGTAGACCCACGGTTGGGAGCACCTTAGTGATGCAACAGACCCACAGTACTTGACAGGAGGAGTACCTCAGCAGTCCAAAGTTAGTGGGAAGCGCCTTGGTGACGCGGTAGGCCCACTGTACTCGATAGAGGAGGAGTTCTCCAGCAGCTGAGGTTTCGACAGTGTGATTGGGGATGTTACTTGATACTACCCCAAGAATAAAATCCTAGTTTGAGCTGAGTCATTAAATTTTGTGTTTACCTCATTATTGAGATGGATTATTTGATAACTTAGGTATATATATGGGAATATACCTAAGTAGGGTTATCTATTGATTTCATACTTTGTGGTTTATCCTTGTTGGATTTGTGAGACCTTGAGGGTCTCGGGGTCCCTACTAAGTATCATTATACTCACCCCTCCACGGGCTATGCTCGCACCTCGTTCTGTTGGATGAAGACGATGGAAAACGCTGACCGAGGCTGAGTGTACTAGGACTAGACTGTACTCGGAGGTGGACCACATGGTGTGATGGTACACGGAGGAGACGAATTGACGTGGAGTGTTGTGGAGGCTATATGTACCTACTATTCATGTATGATTTCCCAGTAGACGATCTAGAAGCTATTTTCCCTTTTTCTAGTACTTTTACTTTCATTTTCCTTGTACTTTACAGTTGGGCTTGCATTTTCAGCCCCCTTTTTACTTTTCATCACCCCTTTTGTATACAATTTTGTTTATTGTTTTGTTTCCAGCTCATACCCTGTTGAGTGCATTTTCAAGTTATAAAGGAAATGCCTTCCCAGTTTATGGATTTACACCTTTGGTGCTAGTCACCAGCCTCTGGCCTATGGAAGGTGGGCTTGGGGAAGTCACGGCACGGGCCCCGGGGGATGGGTCATGTCAATGTTTGTTAAAATTATTTTCCATCACTATAGAGCCTACTATTTGAGAGATAACTACATTTGATCCTTCTTGTTCACATAAAAAGTTACCTAAATTTGGAATATTTGTAAGTACATGTTTACCAAAACTTTACTTTCTCATCATAGGGAACATAGGTTTACAGTTAAATTAGATGATAATTGTAACCTGGTAGGCCCAAAAGTGAAGAATTTTTGGAGTTTGGTGGTAGTGTAGAGCCAATGTAAGGTTAGAATATTGTGACCTAATTTTAGTGTTTACTAGATTAAATGAGATTGATTTTGGGAGTGCATTATGGTATACTATCTTAATTGTCTTTATTTTTCTAATGGATCGAATATTATATATTTCATATAACCAACATTTTATCTATTCAATTACAATTGAAATTTAACCTCCCTAATATAAATGTGATTAAAAATTGTTTTTTATATTCTTTAAAGATTATATATAGGTATTTTAAATCAACACTGGATTCATATTTTATTTTTTAGAAAAAAAACTGAAAAGCTTTCCCTCAAATTTCATTATTTAGATACAAATACAAGGGAGATGTTTGTCACCAACTAACATGAGAAAGTATTTATGGTATTCTAATTATTAATTATAAAACAATTTTCTTATTATTTGGTAATTACATAATGATTTATTAATTTTTATTATTTAATAGGCCTCCAGTGTATCTCACAAGGATATCTAGGTGCGTAATATATGCCCTCATAATTTTCCACATGAAGGGTATACAATACTATAGGAGTAAATGATGGCTGAAAATTTTGAAGGATTAAGGAAAAAATCAAGTATCTCCAAAGAGGTTTGGTTTAGTCATCTCAATCCCCTTACACTATATGTAAAATGGAAAAGGGAAGGAAAAGAAAAATGATTTCTTTATAGATTAATCAAATGATATAACTGATATAATTGTAAGAAATTACCTATTATGTTTTTCAAATATATTTTTTATAAATTCCACACATTACTGTGAGATTTAAATATTCCATTTTAAGAAGTACTTTAGGAAAAATTTTGATAGGTGACCATTATCCCTAAATGTAATAAAGAAATTATTATGGTTTCTTTAGGAATTCAAGAATAAGAAAATCATGTTAGACGATATATGGAGGGTGTTAGTATAATGAATGTTTTTAGGTGTCCTAGTAATGTATCAAGGGAAGATACATATATGGGTAAAATAAATTCTTTAAAGGATTTAATTTAAGAAAATATCCAGTCAATAGAGTATAAAATATGATAATCTATACATTCTATGTTTTTAGAGATATCGAGATAGGAACATCTGGATAATCCTACTCCACCTCAACTTTTAGACCAGGTTTTATCACTTGAATTGATTTATGAGGATATTAATTACTATATTATAGTGTATAGAATCATAAATTATCAAATGGATTTTGTACATTGTTATATTATGTAGTTAGATCATCCAAAAGTGATGATAAATGATATTATTGATCCATATTCTCTAGTTTCATTATTTATTGAGGAGGTCGACATAGTTGTATGGTGTTTTGAAATTTTTTACTCTTATTAAGCCCAAAACAGACTTAGGTAGGATATACCTTGATAGGGGGGTTAATAAAGGTATGGTTCTTTATCCAAATTTAATCTCATTTCCTTATTATCACACTATCCCATTGGATCTTGACCTCTTAATGATAAGTTTCACTTATTTTTTAACTTTAATGTTTGCAATTCCCCAAATATTAGTATTTCATATTTTCAGTTTAACTTGTGATAATACTTAACAATTTAATCAGCTAATGTTATAAAAAAATTAAATCAATATAAGAATAAGGAAACTATGGTTTTTACATGTTTCACCACTACAATATTGGCCATAGATCATGCAACCAAAAATTTTCTGGTGCACTAGTAACACTATGGATGATTACTTTTATAATTGTTTGAGGTTGGATCATTGCCCTTTTGGGATCACTTCCCCCCAGAATTCCCTCTTTCACTCACTACATAGAATATAAAATAATAATGGATTACTAAAAAATAATGATATCAACTCTTGTTGATATCTTCTTTGAGTGTAGTTTGGTTACCTTTGAATCTATAGATTTCTCCTTCATAAACAGTTTTTGAAACACCCCTCAAACAATATCATTCCATGAGTGGTCATGGAAACACTTTAACCCTTATAAAGATCTTCCCTAAATTTCAAGTCTTCCACTTTCGAGAGTAATTATTGAATTCCATTATCTTTATAGTTTAGTGTTGGATTGTATCTTATTAATTAGATGTAGCAACTTCTATAGAGACCCATACATTTTATAAATATATATTAAATATTAATATAGGAATATTTAGTATACTTTACAAATACATATCCATGGATTTCAAAATCTTAATGCCTTTGGAGGATAGATTCAAAATATTATTATTTCATTAAAGATCATTATAAAATCCTGAAAATATTTCCTCATATAGTACTCTTATTAGAAATACCCTACTTAAAATCATTCATTATAACCTAGGCAAAGGAAACATAAGAATGGCTTATATCATATGATCAGTAATATTAAAAAAAGTTGATATTAAGGGTCACTTAAAAATATCATGATTATAATGGTATGATAATATTATATTAACATTTTAAAATCTAGTCCCATATATCGTAGACCATAATCTTGAATCATGGTAAAAATCTTAGTAGTTCAATATACATGAATAATAAAGGAATCAAAGATCATGATCTATGAGAGTATATCATTAGGATATAACAAAATTTTGTTGCATACACATAATCAGAGAAAATCATTTCCTTATTCAGGGTTCACTGACAATATTATCATAGTTGATCAGGTTTACTCTACATTCCATCATATCTTTAGTCAAGTTTCACTTCCAAGACTATCATAGTGGACATAGTCTCATGATGAACTAGGTTCACTCACCATTCTAGTACTTATTGTCACATGATATATCCATATTTCCCCAATGAATTTGAGGTCTATATAATTCTAGGCCTACCCATCACAGAATCATAATTCATTCATAGGAGTTCCAAAAGATCATAAATAATTCATCATATATCATAACTCATGGAATGGAAAGGGGTTTCATAAAAATTTTAAAATTTCATCATAACATAAATTATGGAAAATTAATGGGATTCATAAACATATTATAATCATATTCATAAACTATATAGAGAAATAATAAGGATGGTATCATTAGATAATATCCCCAGTAAAACATAAGTAACATAAAAGGATGTTATCGTAACTGAAAAATGGCTTTAAAATATCACTTGGAATATTTCTTATGGAAAAATAATATTGAAATAATCTATTTAAAATATAAAAAAATAGAAAATATTAATGAATTCATTTTATTTTAAATAAACCTTTGAAACTTGTAATATATTCTTCAAAACGATTAGTCTTCATGACATTAAAAAATTAGGTTAATGTTGTATATGTTAAAATAATGATTCATTTGAATCATTTGTATAGATAGTCAAATGTTGATAAAAATGACTTAATAATTCGTATGATAATATTAAAATAATTCTTGAAAACATTTTAAATAAAACATGGACATTTAAGAAAAATATTTCTGACCAAAGAGGAAATAAAGTATATTTTTCTTAAAAACATTTTCCAAATAATGTTAAGCACCAAGGAGAGGAAAATGTTAATATTACTTGAAAATTTAACAGATAACCATAGGTGAAGTAAATTAAATGGATTTATCAAAAAAAATACAATTTCTTTCAATGGAAACTCAATCATAAATGATCCTCATTAAAAAGATATTGAACATAATTTCCTTACCGCTTTGGTAACATCAAAAACAAAATCTCATGAAAGAGAGGAACTTATATGGATATTAATATGTATATAAATTTCATGGAAATAATCATAAAATAAATTAATGGTAATTATATACAGAACATAAACTAAATAAGTGATGAATGTGACATGTATCTCATAGAAATAAAAGTGATATGAAAATCCCTTACCTAGAGTTTAACCTTCTTCAAAATCCCTATAATGTCATTTATAAAAAATTTGAATTTATTATAATTTTATACCATAATAATTTAAATACTTAAAATATCATATATAATCCACTTATATCATTAAAACACCAATTTATTAATAATTCCTTATTAAATTTATCTTTTTTGGGTGTTAACTATTTTGTTTTTCTTTAAAGTTTTGGTTCTGCAGTTGTGGTCATTGAACATTGAACATGGTTCCATAGTATCCATAATTTTAATCATAACATTAATATAATTTATATTCATAATATATAAATATATTTATCCATAAATTTTAGATATAGAAAAATGATTTACCCTGTTCATGGAGATGGTAGATTGCATGTTCACAAGAATGTTGTCTTCGTTTTCTAAAGAAAAGAGGGAAATAAAGAAAGATGTTATTTCGTCATTATATAATCATAATAATAAAATTAATAACATATATATATATATATTACATCTAATATTAATATGATCCATGTAAATCATAAATGAAAAATGGATCATTTTTCTTCGTGGAGGTGGTAGTCCACATGTACGCACATGAAACATTATAATTTTCCAATGGATGTGAAGGTAAGATTATATATATGATATTATATTTAAAGAATAATAATTGTTTCATAAATATAATATATAAAAACTTAAACTCATCCCAATAAACACCCATAAAATATGGTGATGGAAAATAAATTTCATCACTGCATGGAGATGGTAGTTCACACATACGCACAAGCGATACTTTCACTTCCCATTGGATGGAAAAGAGGGTGAATATTTGTGTTTACATAATCATAATAAAATTTATATTTATTTAGGATACTGAGAGTTTTATTTTATGATTAATACCAAATATTTAGGGGAGGTATAATATGAAATAAAGTGAAATAGGTCAGGTATGACGATTACCTCTTATTCAGTAGAAACCCTTTAGATCCTTTATTAAGAACCTTTGGAATGGTATTTTAAGAAGACCAAAACCTATAGTTAATATCTAGTATATTTTATAATACTAATTGGAATGTTTCAGACAATCTATATGGATTAGAGTGTTGTAAGGAAGAGAAAGGATGTGTGTCCTTTTCTAAGTGGGGGAGAGGGCACACATGGAATTAATAAAATGTTTAAAATATAATAAATTCCTTTTAATGTTATTGTTTCAAAATTTAGACATATTTTAAAATAAAATATAGGATATTGTTTATTTACCATAAAAAAATAAAAATTTTATAGGATTAAGTGGTTTTTAATCTTTATCTTTTTGTTCAATACCTTTATTAACTATTTTTACCTTTAACTGTAGTAACATATTTTTAAATATTATAGGGTTATAATTTTACTTATAAGGTAATAATTGGATAATAACTAGAAAATATAAGACATTTTATACCATTTTAACCCTAATTTTACTATTTAAATATTTTTATGATTTTTAAATAATTTACCAAAATATTGTTTTCATAATATATCATTAAGGTCATTTTGAAACTATTCATTTAATATGATTTTAAAAACAACAAGATAAAAATAAATTAAAATATAAATTTTTTTTCCACAACATATAAATTATTACTGACTATAAAACTTTGGTGGAATCACAATTAATCGAAAAATATATATTACTTTTCATGTTTTTAAAATCTTTTACATTGATTTTTCTACTCGATGCACAAACACTATGTCAGAATTGTATATGAATTTAAGGTAATGATGTAATCAATAAAAATTATAAATAAATTATCTTCATAAAAATAATTTTATAATGATAAATATGACCTTTAGTATTAATTCTATAATTTTTTATCCCTATGTGAATATATAAGAGATATTTAAAAGCAAGAAAGTGAGGTTTTGTATTTTTTTACATAAAATATTATACAGGTCATAATCAAAATTAAATGCCAAAAAATGTCATATTTTATAATTTTAGGTGATTATAGATTAAATATACTCATAATAGAAAGTATATGTAAGTGGTTTGTTGATTTTTAGACCTTATCTCGTTGTTTTAACCCTATTTTACCCATTTTACCCATACCGAGGTGAAAATTATTTACCATATTTACTATTCATAAAGGCTAAAAATAAAACATAGAATTTTACAAAATTTTAGGCTCATAATTCCATATATGGTACACATTTTTTAATATTAAATTTCTATAAATGAAAAAAAAAATCAATTTTAATATAAATTCTTACAATGTAATTAAATATTATTTTTAGAAAATTGTGTTTTTAGCATAAAAAGTAACTTTTATCAACAACATGAATATTACAGATTCAAATGGATTTAATTTGGTTATTATAAATAAAATGGATCACATGTATCTTTAATATATAATATTAAATATAATGTTACTTTTATATTACTTGATTTTATGAAAAAAAAAATGAGAACATTTCAAAAATATGTATTTTTCATTATTCACAGAAAAATCAATCATTTTTGAAAAATCCAAAAATTTCACCCTGAGTTAATTTTGATATGATAATTTCAAAAAATATTTTAATTTTATAAAATAATATTTCTAAATCTGTCATAAATTAATTATAACTTCCTCACACAGAATAAAATAAAATCATTTTTGAAGAAAATGCATTTTTAAAGCATAAAATGACTTCATTATAAATTGAGTTCTTATTTACTAAGAATTAATAAATATATTTATATTTATTAGGAACCTTATAGATATATTTAATAATGTATTTACTCTTATTCATATCCTACAATTCAATATAAAGTTCACATTTAAATAATAATATTTTTGTAATATATCTTAATTCTCTTAAAGAGTGGTGTTGTGTGTTAAGAAATATATAGTGAATTTTATTATTTTAAAATAAATTTTGGGGCTGTTATATTATCCCCCCTTTACAAATTGAACCCTAAAAATTATCTATTAATCATCAAGGGTTCAATATTTGAAACAATTTTGTTGAAATCCCACATCATACAAATATTTAATAAAACATCACTAGAAAAGGGGAAGTGGGAAACAAAAAGTTTACATAAAATAACACAAAATTGGGTTCCTAGATAAGGAGAACATTTTTGGGAAGTTATATTTTATACATGGATGATAAAACTAACATTTAAATTCTAATATAGAGTGATAGAGAACATGGTCATGGGAAATTAAAAACTATAAATCCATAAATCAGTGAGGGGTGAAACAATCATCAATTCATCAAAAATAATGGTAAAATGATTAAATTTTTATTTCAAGATACTTTTATTAAAGTTGAGTGATTCATTTACTATCAAGATATTAAACATGATAAAATTCACTTACTTGACTTCTTTCCATTTCAGGAACATAATTTTATCCTTTGATCATGTATCAGTGAATTTATACTTCATATATTACTCTAAAAAATGAATATTCAAGATGAATTTTTTATTCCTGAGGCACTAAAATTAAATTTTAATGGATCATAAGATCCATAAAATAATGATAATTCATTCATTATTTCTATACATATTTAAAAAAACCAAAATCATTCACACAAGTTATCCAATATGGATAAATATAATTCATTAATCATTAAAAAATCAAAAATAACACCCAATGTTTAACTTAGTCTACTCCATAAATATTTAACCATAAGACTCCTTAAAATGTACCTAAAAAATTCAACACCCAAAAAATTTAGAAACTTTTTGTCTCATTTTTTTATATCATCATTGACATTTATCCCCATAAAAATATAGTATCTCATAATGTCACATGAAAAACTTGTGGACACATTGATCATATATTATATTAAAATATACTAATAACCTTAGTAATTTAAAACCCCAACGAACAAAAATATTATTCCAAAAATTAGAACAATACATGATCCAAAAATAAAATAAAAAATTATTGAATATATTACATAAATCCAGAAATAAATAAACTTCATCAAAGATGACCTAAATCACTTTTTCATTAAATCAATAACCAATTTCATGGTGACCAAAACTATCCCATTTATTTCATCAATGTAAATATTCTCTTTAAAAAAACTAAATATTATTAACATAACATCACCTACATATTAAGGTTTGTCTTTCCCTCAATCATGCGTTCTATAAAAATATCATATTACCACTAAATCACTTTTTATGGTTTTCAGTACCACTAAAAATATAATTTTGAATACTTAAATAAAAACTATTATAAACTAAAAATTGGATGTTTCATGATTCCTGTAATCTTAATATCATTGATATGACACTTCTACAATATAATTCTTGAATCCGGATTCATAAAAACCTCAATCCTTTAACTTAAACAATTGTCATATAATATGTCCTTATGTGGTATATGCGTTAACCCTTGTATTATGGAAATGAGTAGGATAATTTCCAAGTTCTATATATATTAGAAATAAAATTTCATTGAAAAACATTACACTATACCCTTTATTTCAACATAAAAAACATCTTCCCATTCCTTTGAGATATTCTCCTAGGTTATTCTTCCCTTATTATTAACATTAATGAAATTTTACTTTCTTAAATCCATGATAATTTCTAAATGAACTTCCATAAAATTCAATTTTCTTCTTATTTTGATTTTTTAAAACTCACCTATGTTTAGATTATTAATCATATATCATGGTAGATGATTAGGTATATTTATAAGGTTTTTCCTTCAAGTTCTCATTACATTTGGTTTCTCAAGAGGATAATCATTTCATTTTCCATCACATTCATCTTTAACATGGTTCCTTCGCATTTCATACATTAAATAAAACAAAAAAACATAATATGGGCAATAATAATCATAGTTGGAAATCACATAATCATGAAAATCATTTATCTAATTTCTAAATAATGACACCTTCTTTTAAATATATGAAACCTTAGGGTTAACATAGGTCATTCATGTCCATAATATATTCAAATCCTTTATAAAGTTTCATGAATAGAATGTGAATTAACCTAAAACTATCCCCTAGGAGTTTCAAACTTTGTTCGTAGTAAGGTAACACTCACTGTGTACTATAATTATAGATGAGATATACTCGACCATATATTTTTTTTTATTAAACCTAGATGAATTTGTTTCAAAAACACATCCATTTTTAATATCCAAATGTTGATATATTTTTAGGAAAACAAAATAATATCTACCTTAACAAAACATTAAGATATTGACTTATAACTAGAAATATCCCCAGGTGTTTCACCAAATTTCTCTAATACTACTCTCCAAAAATTGACCAAACCTACCATTGATAAAAATTATATTGATTCATACTTTTCATATATAGATATTATATTTTAATATATTGATATTAAATATATTTTAAAAATACACACATGATTACAATAAAGTTTTACTGTCTTTGGAAACTAGATTTGTAATATTATTATTTCTTGAAAGATATTCAACATATCCCATAAAGATCTTTACATATAGTACTCTTCTAATACATAACTTATTTAAAAATATTATTCTTAACCTATGGAAAGGAAACATAATAAAGGGTGAGATCATATGCTCAGTAATGTGAAACAATAGAGATATGAAGAATTACTAAACTTAACATGCACATATGGGTATGATGACATGAGATTAACATTTTAAAATCCATACCTATCATATCTTAGATTATAATCTTCAATCATTTCATAATGCTTGGTAGTTTATAAGTCATAAATCATAAAGGAATCAAATAGCATGTTTTAGGATAGCATAACATTGGAATAGAACATACATTTTTAAAATACACATAATCCTATAAAAATAAATTTTTTATTCAAGTGTCACTACCAATACTATCATAGTGGATTGGATGTACTCCTTATTACATAATATCCATAGGCAAGGTTCACTTATAAGACTACAATAGTGGAAAAATTCCCTTATTATACTAGGTTCACTCTTTATTTCAGTCCTTATTATCTCATGATATGTCCATATTTACCTAATTCATTATAGGGATAAATAATTAAATTCTCACCCATCACATAATCATAATCCATTCATATGTGTTCCATAAGATCATAAATAATTCATAATATATCATAACCCTTTGAAAGGAAATGGGTTTCATAAACATTTCAACATTTCCTCATAACATTATCTATGGAAAATAAATTATTTCCATTAAAATTTCATCATCATACTCAAAAACCATCCAGAAAGATAATAAGGATGGTATCACTGGATCATATCCCTAGTAAATCATAAGTTATGTCAAGTGGTCTTTTCTTAAATAAAAAATATCATTAAAAGATCACTTGAAATATTTGTTGAGAAAAATACCCATTTCATTTTAAAATCGCAAATTTGAAATTTATAAATATAATAAATATTATGGAACATATTTTATTTTAAAATAACATTGTAAAATTTTAAATTAATATTAAAATCATTAATCAGATATGATAGTGGTAAATTCTGTTTATATTTTGTAAGTTAAAACAAAGATTCCTCTTATATTTTTAGTAAAATGTCAAAAGTACCACATTCAGAAAATGATAAAAATATTCCTTTGTAAAATTTTATAAAAAGTAAAATGTGGATATAAATCACATAAAAAATTATTTGAGATTATCAAAAACATTCTTCAAGACATTTTAGTTAAAACATGGATATATAATATAAACGTTTGCAACCCATGAAGAAATAAAGTTTGTTTTTTCTAAAAAATATATATTTTCATCTTAAGTGCGAAGGAGTGGAAAATAGTACTTTTACATGAAAATTTAAAGGAAACCCATAGGATAAAAAAATTAAATTTATTTTTTAGAAAAATATAATATAATTTACTTCAATATAAATTGAGGTATAAACAATCCAAATTAAAATTAGATTAAAACATAATTCCCTTAGCACTTTGGTAACTTTTGAATCAAAACCTAATGAAAGAGATTAATTTAGATAAATATTAATATCCCAATAATTTTTATAATAAGAATAATAAAATACATTTATGGAAAGTATAAACACCATGTAAAATAATCAAGTGTTGAATATGGCATGTGTCTCATAGAAATAAAAGTGAGACAAAAATATCTTACATTAAGTTCAAATTTCTTTAAAAGTGCTCTAAAAACCTATAAAATAATATTAAATTTATAATAATTATATAAATTATTATTTCACATACCTATAATATCATATTTTATCCACTTATAACATTTCAAAACCCATTTATTAATAATTTTGTATTAAAATCATTTTTTACAGGTGTTAACAGTTTCGTTTTTTCATAAAAGTTTTGGTTAAATAATTCCATTACTCAAAATTTGAATGTGGTTCCATAATATCTATAATTTTAATCTTGAAATAAATATCATATATATTCATTATATGTATAATTATATTTATCCATAAAAAGTAGAGATAGAAAATTATTTACACCACTCAGGGAAAAGGTAGGTTGTATATACGCAATAACTTTTTTTCATTTTATAACAAGAATAATTAAATAAAGTTGGATATTATTTTATCATTAAAACCCCATAATTATATCATAAATAAAATATATATAAATTAAATATATTCTTATTACCATCCATGTTGTGGGTACCACCATGTTTTAATTCTCACAAATCATGTTCATTATGTTTTTAATGACATTACTATTCTATGATATCATTTTTTTAATATAAGGAAATATGGTGAAAATTTAGATAAGTGTTGAAAATACATGCCTCCATACTTCAGTCACTATTAAAGATGAATTGATACCTTGAATGAGTCACTTAAAAGACTAAATCACCGTTGAAAAAGACCTACCATTGAGAAAGAATCACCTCCAGAAGAAGATTCACTACTAAATATGAGTCACCATTAAAGATGACATATCATTAGAGAGGAGTCACCACTAGACTATACCTACCACCAGTATTGACTCGTCACTGAGAAGGATTCTCGAATAGACTCTACATATTTCCAGAGCTGAGCCACCACCAGATTACCTACCACTGAACATGAGTCACCCTAAGCATGAGTCACCATTAAACATGAGTCACCTCTTAAAGACATACAACCAGATAACCTATAATCATCTGACTCAATTTTGTCCTGAATCACCATTATACATGAGTTTCCACCATCCTAACCTACCTAGATTTTCTAGTAAATTTTAATTTAATTCTTCAAACAACTATATTATTGCAATTAATGCCAATATTTATTTTATAATTATATTCTTAACTATTTTAGTAAACATTAAAGTCTATGGCAGAGCTTAGTATGAGGATCTAGAGTATTATGATTATTATTCTTCAAACAAACACTCATTAATGTAGTGTTAGATATTAAAATAATTCTCCCTCATGTGTGTGTGTGTATGTACATAGAACGTGTTGGACAAGAGAAAATATATGATCAAGTGTTCCATATACTGAATAGATTTCATGTAGGTTTCTTACAAAAAATTTCAACTATGAAAGAGTGGAGAACACAGAACATATATATCATTCCTATAGTCTAAACAAGATAGTATTACAGCACTCTATTTTACTTCAGTTTCCAGATAATCGACTCGAGACCCTCACCAAGCTACTTTTGAGGAGACTTAATCATATGAAGCACATCAGACTGAGCAACCCTAATTTTTCTTTATCTCTTAGATTTCCCTATCTATTTGTTGAATTTACATTAGAGCAGTGTGTGTTTTTATCTTTTTTGTTAACATGAATAGTTTTATGCACCATAATTAGAGAATACAGGATATTCTATTAATTTTTTTCATCTATATACCCATGTTGTTTGTGTAAGATTTCCTTATCTTACCTGTTGTTATTTTCTTCCCACAGTTTTTATGGAAGAGTTTTATGCATGTTTAGGATAACTTGTTAGATGTTTCATGTATACATAATCTAGGTTTTATATCATATTATATTTATATAATATTCTTGGTAATGTGTGATTTCCATGTGGTGTGGATTATTTCTTGGCTTGATATTGAAACCCTTCTTTTATTCTGATGTGTGCTTTTGTTTTTCTCTTTAAAAGGCTTTAAGCTATATATTTTTTAAACTGTAAACAAAACATGCTTTGATATTTAATCTTAACTAGATTTTATATAAGTATTTTTTTATTTTATTTATTTCAAAATATAAATATAAATTTTGTTTTCTTTTAACTGATCACTAATCAAGATTCAAGAAATCCTTTAAGAGATTAAAATTATATTAAATAACCCTTTTGATTAACTCGGGATATTTATTTTAAATTTTGGAATTTTATTTAAAATTATTTTAAAAAAAATTTGGGAACTCAATTCACCCTCATTACAATTTCTCACTCTAGACAAAACAATTAAAGGGGGAATGAAAAATGAATTACATCACTTCATGGAGGTGGTAGTCTACAAGTATGCAAGAGAAACACTATTGTTTTCCAACAAATGGGAAGGTAAAAAGGTAGGTATAATATTATAATCAAATAATAATAATGTCACTAATATCATTTATAAAAATTACACACATAATAATAACCATCCATAACATATGGTTATGGAAAATGAATTGTATCACTTTGTGGAGGTAGTAGTCAACATGTACACATGAGCAATACTTTCACTTCCCATTTGATGGAAAATAGGGTGAATAAGGGTGTTTATATTATCATAATAAAAATTATGTATATTTAGTATACTTAATTTATTATTTATGATGAATAAAAAATATTTATATGTGGCATAAGAAGAAATATATTGAAAACATTTGGGTTGGACGACAACCTCTTCTTCGGAAGACCTCAATTCGATCCATTCTTAAGGAACCTTAGAATGGTCTTTTAACAAGAAAATAATATCTACCAAGTATAAAAATTATTTTATAAGATAATATTTAATGTTTTGGTTGATATTTATTGCTTAAAGTTTTAAAATATGATAAAGGAGGGGTGTCCTTTATAAGTTAGGGTGATGACACATGTAAAATTAATAAAAATATTTAAATATAAATATTCATTTTCATGTGAAAGTTGCACCACATGGACATAATTTAAAATATAATTTATGATATGGTTTAAATACCTTCTTACAGTAAATTTTTCATAGGTTATAGTGGTATTTTAAACATTATCATTTTGTTCAACTCCTTCATAAACTATTTTTAACCTTAACAGTGGTAACGACTTTCTCAACATTAATGGTATATAATTTCACTTATAAGTTAACAATTGGATTAAAATGTAGTAGGGGTAAAATTTAAGACCATTTCTCATGCTAATTATCCTATTTTAAAATTTTTAATATTTTTAAACAATTTAATAAAATTTTATTTTCCATAAAATATCATTAAAAAAAATTTACACTATTCATTTAATTTAAATTTAGAGACATAAAGATAAAAAAGTAATTCAAATATAAACTCTTTAACCATAAATAAATCATTATTATTAATCATAAATGTTTTGTGAAACTATAATTAATCCAATAAATATTACTTTTTATGTTTTAAAATAATTTATTTTGATGTTTCTACTCATTTCACAAGCTTTGTGTCAACATTGTATAAAGGTTTAAGGCAATTATATAATCACTAAAAATTGGAAATAAACTATCATTATGAAAATAATTTTAGTTTTCTAAAAACTAACTTTAATATTTATTCTCAATTTATTTTTATCTCAATGTGAATATATATGAGATATTTAAAAGTAATAGAGAGAAATTTTTTATTTTTTTTATACCTAAAATATTATATAGGTCATAATCTATGATTAATGGAAACAAGTGGTCATATTTTTAAATTTTGAATGACTATATATAAAATATACTCATAAAATGAAATATGTAGAAGTTTTTGGTTGATTTTGAGACCTTATTGCATAGTTTTATCCTAATTTTATCTATTTTACCCTTGATGAGGTGAAAAATATTTACCAATGTTACTATTCAGAGTGACCAAAAATAAAATGCAGCATATATAAAAAATTTAAAACTCGTTATTTGAAACATTTCATCTATTTTTTATGATGAAATCTCTATAATTGTAGGAAATCAATTTTAATATAAATGTGTAAAAGACAATGAAAAATTAGTTTTTTGAAAAATGTGTTTTTATGCATAAAAATTAACTTATATCAAAATCATTAATATTTATGATTCAAAAGGAATTAATTATAAAATTATAATTAAAATGTATCAAATGTCACTTTAAGACCAAATTGAAAATATAATAGGACTTTTAAATTACTTAATTTAATGAAAATAAATGGGAGTATTTGAAAAAATCAGTATTTTCACTATTTACTAAAAAGTAAATCATTTTTGAAAAATCCCATAATTTTACCTTGATTTAATCTTAATATGATTATATGAAAAAATTTTGTAATTTGAAAAAATACAATTTATACAATCAGAAGAAATTAATTATAATTTCTAAGAACAAAATTCAATAAAATCATTTTTGAAGAAAAGGCACTGTTAGAGTATAAAATAACTTCACTTAAAATTGCATTTTTATTTCCTAAGAATTAATCAATAAACTTTTATTGATTTGGACCATTATACATATATATTATGACTTATTTACTCATATGTGTACCTTCTAATTAAACATTTAGGTCAAATTTAAATAATAATATTTTTATAATATATCTCAATTCACTTAAAGCTCAATGTTTCATGTTAAGAAAGCTGTCAAGAATTTTATTATTTTAAAAAAAATTAGGATGTTATAACTAACCATTATTTAAATATGTTATATGTGTAGATATATATTATTATTTACTACATTATTTATTTCATGTGATATTGAACGTCCTCTCTATTATTCTTCCAATCAAATAGAGAAAAACCTCCCTCTTATGTTTTCATAAAAATTAATGAATCCACCCCCACCCCCTATTTTTTCTTCTTCTTATTATCTTGTTTGTGTGGATCTTATGTTCTTATTACTCCATCATCTAATGTGTCATAACTTTAAAAGTCATAAATTTATATTAAAATATCTACATGTCTTGGGTCTTTTATCACAACACTAACTATATGGAATATTATTATTTTGGATAATATGCATTCCCATGATCACTGAACGCAAGAGACTTCCCATTTTATAAAAAATAATCTTCATGGTATCACCATGTATTCCATAATCAACTCCATAAATCATGTGTATTAAATCATTATAACCATCATTTCACACTCTACTAAAAATATAACTGCATGTTCTCTTACAATTACATTGTTTTATATTTAGTTTAAAGAATCCTATAATTATAGATCCTTACATCTCTTAAATCCATACAAAAACATGATGAATGAATAACTAATGTCATGTTACTGGATTAATCTATTGTATACAGTACTCTGTGGCCTAATATGTTTCTTTATGGTGTTTTATGTGTCCTCAAAAAAATAAAGATATTTATTTTTATCTTTCTGATGTAAAACACATACTATGATGTAGAAATCTTTAAATATTTTTAACTTCATAAACTCACTCAAACCAACTTTGGGATGTGTATAGTTTATTCTCTGTTAGTCTACATCTTATAAGAGATCTGGATTCTTCAATGTGCATGAACCATCAGCATGATCAAAATCATATGTAAGGGATACCCGCTATCTAGATCATTCAACAACTACTCTTCAACATGATTGTGAATTGGAATATCTCTCACGGTGCATTTCCCCATTATTTCATGTAATCATACAATGTAGCCAATTAATACTTATGGTGAAGAACATAACTTAACAATGTGGAGATCAAGGATTCTAATGCACCACACATAGAACAACTTCTATAACATATACTTCTTTTTTCACCTTCAATATGATGTAAAAATATCTTCTATGGCATATATTTTGAGCTCAAACAACCTCTATAGTGTTTCCTATATCCCTACAATGTATCTTGTAAGAACCTTATCCCACATTGTAATTTCTTCTAGAATATACTTACCTAACAATAATTAATGCCTATCAATTTTCCATTTGAGTCAGAAAATTTTAATTTCTCATTTATAACCTCCTGTGTCAATCCATATATGAGAGGTTAAGCACCCTTTTCTCACAATTACCCTTTCATTGTGGCTTTCATTCACTTAAACCTATTCCTACATGCATGGGTTCTCATATTAACTCCATTATCTTCCTACTCAGCTAGGTGGTTTAATTGAGATTTCCCACTAGCTTTCCTAGTGGAAGATTAGGTGATAGCATTGAGTAGAATGGCCCCATTTGTTTATAAACCCTTATCTTAATACTGATCTTAAAATATACTCCTTCACAGAATTCCTCTAGGTATAAACAAATATTATTTACCACAATGCCACCAAAAATAACCAATATTTAACATTCATACACATATATCCTTCAATAAAATCAAAAAAATACAATTTTGATATTATTAAAAAAATCCAATTACTACATATTTTCAACAAATACACTCCTAAATATTTTCGAGATCAAAAATCATCCTCTTGGATTTAGTTGACAATATTACCTTAACTCCATGTCCATTTTTCATCTCCCGCTTATTTTTAATAAAATGTAAGGGATTGGTCCATGTGCCTTTATATCCCTTAAAATTCTAAATTACATTGGAAAATATATATTGGTATTTGAAATTTATTCACCAATATCAATATCTTCTTTCTATTATTTCTTAATACCTCCAGTCAAAATGTTCTGATTGATTTTTCCAAATATAGAATCCTATACTTCTCAAACTTTTTTAAACATTTTCTTAAAAATAGCTAAAGCAATATCAATGGAAATATAGGAAGAAAAATTGCTACTTTTCACATGATATTTCAATAAATTATTTAATACTAATGATCTATGTATCGTTGTAGTAAACAAGTCTTAGCATACACCTACAATGATCTCTATGTTACTCTTTAGGTTTAATAAATCCCTAGTAGGATTTACATTCTATTTTTTCAACACATCCATTTTCAAAATTGTTTGTTACACATTTTAATACCATCAATATAATCCCACTTTTATTCTATGTCATCTATGATCTCAAATGTTCCTCCTACCATGAATGATATTTAAAAACCATTAGAATTTAAACCCTAATTCTCCCTTAATTACAACGTCGTGTTTTTTAATTATTCTTCAATTTTGGAGGGATCACTTTTTTGAGAAAAAAATTCTTGAACAGCTATATTTAATGTCCTAAAAATATAATCAAATGAAACAACATGGTATAATATCGATATGTATAAGTATAATATATCCTTACTAAATTTTCAGTCAACTTTCCTCTTTTAGTGAATTTATCCCACTAACCACATACCCTAAAACATCTCTTATTACATGGTAAATATATCATCTAATAAAATTTTACACTAGATCAATCTTATAGACTATATATCATTGAAAAATAAGTCCTTTTATTTATAAAAAAAATCATTGTTTACCTTCATCCTTACATGAGTCTTATTTTCAAATTTAAACTAGAACCTAAAAGACCTCAAACACTACCTTATATATTCCATTTTTAACTCAATTTCAAATATGGTTTTAGATTCATTTAATTTAATTTTAAATCCACTTACACTATGTATTTTTCTCCCCCTGATTCATGCACCTATTTAAATAAGTTTGAAAATTTATAGCATAATGGGAGATGGGTCCCTTTTATATTATTTAAGTTGAAGAGGATGGTAAGTCTCTATGGACAACCATTTTTATTTTTTCCATCATATTGGAGAATATTTCATGATATTAATGGTATTTAAAGGAAACCAATCACTTATCTAATTTTATGGTTTTTATATTTTCTTCATATCCCAAAATGAAACTTGTTTTCCTTAGAAAGCTTTACCTCTAAGGATTTCCTTTTCCATTATTGTTTTAATTTTCATTTTCCAAACCATTCTTCCACTCAATATATCCATAAAAGAATTTTTAGACTTCTAAACATATAACTTACCTTAGATAATCTCTTTTAAATATTCCTTTTGAGTTTTAGATACATGGAAAAACATCTTCTTCTTCTAAGTTACATAGAAGCTACTTTAAACATTACATATTCTAGTGACTTTTAACTAGAATTCAATTTCTTTCATTACCAAATATCTTTTAGGTTTAGAGTTATAAGAATTAGGATAAAGTATTACAATGTAAACCCATACATTATAAGTGGACACTTATTTACAGTATCCATTTTCTCTATAAAATAAATGTTTTTAATATAAAACATGATTTCTTTTCCTGATAAATCTTGACAATTTTCTTCATGACACCATCCTTGTTATTAATCTTCATTAAACCATGTGAAAACCATTTTTGAAAATTCAGTTGAGAAACGAAATATTAATAATGAATATAAAAAAGAAATAAAAAAACCATTTTTCTATAAATACCTATAGACCCATGAAAATATTTTCACAGATTTATACTTTTCACCCACAAAACATAAGCGCTTTTTCTTACCTTATGAAATCATAAGTTTCTTGTAAAATCCATAGAAAGAATAAATCATAAAGGTAACTTGTGGAATAATTTTAATATCACACTTACATATACTATATCTCTCACAGATACTGTATATTTCACACCCACATAAGGAGTAACCATCATAGTTACATTTGGAATAACCACCATTGTATATTCCAATAATCTCTTAGGAGAAACCTAATCGGTAAACTCTATCCCATTGCCCAATTCATTGGAGAGTTATATCAGGATAAACTTCCCTTGGTTTATCACATAACAATCTATCCTCATAAACCATTCCAAATAACCATAATAAAATAATAACACATAAATCATACATAAAATAAGTATTCTTGAGGTAAATAACATATTAATTTTGAAATCACTTTTCATTTTTAAAAAATCATGCACTCAAAAATAGAAAAATTTGATTTGAGAATAAAATTGTCAAAAATTAAGGTAATATTAAAAATATTATGAAATCATTAAATCCTAAAATATATTCATTTTTTATAAGTTAAAAAATATTCCTTTTGATTTTTGTAAAAAAAGTGGAAAGAGTAAAATTAAAAGATGGTTTTTAAAAGAAAGTCTCTTATATTGAGTTTAACTAATTACATAAAATATTTATCTTCCTAAATAATAAACATAATTTAATTATATACTTTATTTGGATCCTTTTTTCAAGTTTATTATTTATTTTTAACATTTATTACCTTGTTATAACAATTAATTAATTATTTAATTTTATGTCAGATGTTTTGATGATATTCGGTACTTCGGTCCAAAACAAATTTTATATGATGTCTATAGCCAAAGTGGTCACTAGTAAATAATATTCAAAATAATTTTGATGACATAATAATATTTTTATAAATTAATAATACTTTTAAATCTCTCCATTAAATATGGTTACGAAAAATGAACAACGTTATAATCAACGAGATGGTAGGTCATACGTACAAAGGAGTAAATTTATATTTTTCATTAATTAGTATAGAAATAAGTTGTGTATGATTTTATATTTATATAATTATAATAATATCATGAATATCATATTAATATATTTATATATATCACTCATGTGATACAGTTATGAAAAACAAGCCACATCGCTTCGTGGAGGTGATAACTCACATGTACGCATGAATGATGTTACAATTTTTCTATTAATGGAAAGGTAAGAACATAAATTATATTTTACATTTTAAGAATTATAAATATGTGATGAATAAAATATATTATTATTAATTCTATCATTATAACTAGTCTTTATAGTTGGTTTTGTAAAATGAAAAACATCGGTTAGTGAGTCGGTAGTCCGTCATACACACAAATGATTAATTCTTTTCATATTTAATGGAAGTGGAGATGGATATAGGTTGTGAAACTAACATAATTAAATCAAATTATATTGATTATATGGTATTTAATATTTTATCATGGTTTAATAAGTTTTTATTTATGTATAAGAATAAATAAAATATAAATTCTTGATTAAAAATGATACCTCTTCTCCGGATAGTCTCCTTTGTTTAACACCATATAACCACCAATGGTTGTATTATACCAAAACCAAGAACTATATAATATTGGAAACTAATTAGGAAGGGATTAGGTCAGGTATTGGAAAAAAAATTGTTTTTAAGTTTGTTGAAATGACAAGATGAGACTCCCTTTAATATGAGAGGGGATGAGCACACTTTGAATTTCTCAAAATATTAAATTAATTTAAATTATTTTTAAATTAAAAATGGATCCAAAGTGTGTTTTTTTAATATAATATGATATTGTTTCTAAATATCCCAATCTTATAAAATTTTGATAATTTTTAACAAAATTGATGCCCTTATATTTTGGTTTTAACCATTATTTAACCCCTTTAACACTTATCATGACAAAATGGAATTTTTACTCTTTAAGGGTGAATATAGTTGTGATAAAATTTCAAAAGATCAATAAATGGATCATTTATGAATCATTCAACATTATACCAATCATTTGTTTAAATTTAATACTTTTAGGAATCTTATATCATTTATTAAAATATTAATTATATTGAATATCATTAATTTAAATTTTGAATCTATTCATTATATTGGATTTAAAAATATTAATACAATAATATAACTTTGAAAAAAAATAATATATCCCTAATATGTAAAGGTCATATAGAAAAATAATTTTTCACATTAATTATCTAAAATTATATTAATATTAATATTTTTAGTAAAATTTATTTTATGTCTCAATTAATAAAATAATTATTTCATCAGCAATGTGTGAGAATTTAAGGTATTTGTTAATAAATAAATTTCCATTATGAAGATAAATATTTTATCTTTCAAATGACTATTTACATTTGAAGTTATCTTATACATAACCCTATTATAAAAATGATATAACTTGAATGTGACTTCATTTTTTTAGACACAGTAACAATGATTTTTTATATAAGAGGAAAATATAGCCCCACAACCTGGGACTAGATTCATTCATAACCTACCCTTTCCCCATGTCGATACATAAGAGATATTTTAGAAAAAGAAAGTTACATTTTGTGACATTCTTTCATCTAAATAATATATAAGTAATTTTCATTGAAAAGTGTACATTAAATAGCTAAATTTTAACCATTAAGAGTTAAAGGTTGAATTAGATACCTAAAATAAATTTTTTTAAGTTTTACGATCATTTTATAGTCCTTAAAATTTTATTTTTATCCTAAATTACCCAATTTACCATTATCATCATAAAAAAATCACTAAAGTTACTATACATATTATCCAAGAATAAAAGGAACCTATTTAATAAATTTGGACCTCATGATTCCTAATATTTAATCTATTTTTCAACATTCAAAAAAAAATTGGTAGGATTTAATTTAAAATTAAATTGACAAAATGCTACGAAAAACAAATTTTCCAAAAAATTAATTTTCTTAACATAAAATGTTTTATACTAAATTAAAATATAAAATCCATTTCCAAAACAATAATTGTATTATTTTATATTAAAATAATATATTTAAAAATTAAAACTCATCTGAAACATAATTTTACCTTGTTAATAATTTCAAAAAATAAAATTTTGAATAAACATTGGCATTTTTCACAATTCATTGAAAAATCAAACTTTTCAAAAAATTATCAAAATATCACCATAGGAAAGATTTCATATGATGATTTAATAAATAAAGTTCATTTTATCCAATAAAATTTCTAAAATATCTAGAAATTAATTATTTTATTATTTCATAAAAAATTAAAATAATTATTTTTGAAGAAAATATTTTTTTAAGGAGAAAATGAATTTTCAAATAATGTTTTACTTAATTAAAAATGATTAACTAATATATTATAAATTTGTAGGACCATTAAATATTCCATAATTTTTTTTAATACTATTTATTCCCACTGATTTGACAGCTAGGTTATAACGGTCACATTTTAGTAATAAGATTTCATTACTTGTTTAAGATCAGTATTGCATATCATGTGTTCTATCAAACATAGTATTTCCTTTTAAAGTCTCGGGATGTTACATTATACCCCCTTTTTGAAATTGAATCCTCCAAATTTCAAATTTACTCTCAATTACTAAATTCTGATTCTTTAAAATACATTTATTGAAAGCCCACATTTGAAAAATAATAATAAAATATCCACTTAAAAAGAAAGAAAGGAAAGTACCATAGTTAACTAGGTTTCCATGGTGGAGTACATGGACATGGAAGAAAAAAAATTAAATCTCGTAGAAAATAGAGAGTGATAGAGAATATGGTCGTGGGAAATTTAACCATCATAAGACCATATTTATTTGATGGGTTAAATGCCATTAATAAAAGTAAACGAATAATGTTTTTGTTTCAAAATACTTTTCCAAAAATTAAGGAAATAAGTTACTTTATAAACTAATAACATTAGGAAAAATACAAAATTTATAAGTATAGTTTCATAATTTAATCAATTTACACCAAAAATATATATTTTTCTCTAAGTTGTGAGTATTCAAGATGAAAGTTTCATGCCTAAACCACTAGAATAAACTTTTATAAAATCACATAATCCAAAAAATATTAACTATAAATTTCTATAATCTTGAAACATTATACAGAACCAAAATGGTTTGGATAATATAGGATAATTCCCAAAAATAAAAAACCTTTAAATGAATAGAAACTACTTTTAATCTCCAAAATTCAACAGTAATACCAAAAGATCAACATAGATCATTCAACTATATTGAAAATTCCTCAAAAATAATATAGACTAAAATTTAAACCCAATAATTTGAAGGATGTGACCACAAAATGTTCCAAGATATATTTGAACATTTATCTCCAAATAACAAAAATTACTCTTAATGTCTCATACTGAAAATTAATTTTACTAATAATATTCAAAATATGCTAACCATTTCTATAAATAACTTGAGTTAGCATAAATCAAAAGTAATATCAGAGATTTTTCAGAAATATAATACAAAATCTATTCCTAAAATAAAATCTCATATTATTATATTTACCCTGATAATATAGGGTAACCAAAATATCAAATATCTTCTAAAATAACATTAATCAATTAATCACCAAATTATTTTTCAATCTGATGGTAATCTATATGATAAAAATTATGTTCCAAAAATCAACTTATTGGAACTATATAATATCATTTAACTAAAATTAATAATTCATAATAACCAGTACATTGTATAGGCCATTGGTAGGTGATGCACCCTTGTCTCCCTTTAGTTGTGGGTTTAATTATCACAGCCTTACCTGACGCGATAGGTTGTCACATGGTCTACAAGTTGTACTTTTTGTAAATCTATATTAGTATAATCCTTATAAAATTATAGAACTGTGAGAAATATATTCAAAATATACTTAATATGTTTTAACCTCAAAGGTTTCTCATACCTTTCGTTTTGCACCCCAAAATTTAATAACCCATAATTACCTCAAAATTGAATGTATCCAAAAAAATACTATTAATAACTTTAATATTTCATAACGTAAAGCCTCAAAATGGATTTCTAAGACACTGAAAGTGTGATCATCCAAAATATTATAAAACCATAATGATATTTTCAACTCTTAATAGAACATTTTAACCTCCAAAGATATATATACCCTAATCTGATACCAATTGTAAGGACCTAACCTTAAACATTACATATTCTAGTGAATTTTGACTAGAATTAATTTTCATCCATGCCCAAATATCTTTTATGTTTATAGTTTTATAGAATTATAAAAAAAAATTAAAAATTAAACCCATATATTACAAGTGGAAACTTATATACAATATCAATTTTCTCCATAAAATAAATTTTTTTAAAATAAAACATGATTTATTTTCATGATAAACCTTCATAATTTTATTCATGACACCATCCTTGTTCATATACTCCTTTAAACCCTATGAAAAACAATTGAAAACCTGGGATAAGCATAAAAATTTCATTTAAGGACATAAAAATTAAAATAAAAATCATTAGTCCATGAATAATTATAAACCCAATAAATCATTTTCACAAACATATACTTGTCACCCATAAAACAAAAGCTCTTTATCGTACCTTATGAAATCATATGTTTTATATGAAATCCATAGAGATAATTAATAATAATGGTAATTTGTGGAATCATTTTCATATCAAACTATAATATATTTTAGCTCCCATTATTATTGAAGCTCTCACAGATACATAGGGGTAACTATTATAGTTACATTTCGAATAACCACCACAGAATATATAAATAATATCTTAGGAGAAACCTAATCGGTTAACATCATCCCATTACACAATTAATTGGAGAACTATATTGGGTTCACCCACCATTGGTTTATCATGGAACCACCCATCCTCATAACAAATTCCCAATAATCATAACATAATAGTAACACATAATTCTTTCATAAATGAATCATTCTGGAGGAAAATAAATTTTCCCTTTTAAAAACACATTTCATTTTTAAAAAGACACACACTCATAAATGAAAAAAAATTATTTTAAAATAAAATTGTAAACAGGTAAAGAAATATTCATAACAAAAAGGATTTAGTAAATTGGTAAAATATTTTCATTCTGTATAAGTTAAAAATATTTCCTTTTGAATTTTGTAAAAATAGTTGAATGAGTAACTTTAAAAAGAGGAATTTTAAATGAAACTCTCTTACCTTGACTTCGACTTGTAACGTACAATATTTATCTTACTGGATTATATATTTAACTTAATTATTTACTTTATTTGGAACCTTTTTCATGTTTATTATTCCTTTTATAACTCTTATTACCATTTTTTAACAATTAATTAATTATTTATGTTTACGTTGGACATTTAGATGATACTCGGTACTTGAGTCCAAAATGACTTCGGTATGATTTATATAGTCAAAGTGGTCATTAATCCATAGTATCTAGAATAATATTCATGAAATAATCATCATTTTATACATTAATAATACTTTTAAATACACCTATTAAATATGATAATGAAAAATTTACTACGTTGCAATCATGGAGACAGTAGGTTGTATGTATGCATGAGTAACGTTTTTAGTTTTCAATGATCACTATGGAAAGAATGTAAGTATAATTTTATATTTAAATAATTATAATAATAACATAAATATCATATTAATATACTTATATATATCTTTCATGTGATAAGGTGATGAAAAATGAATCACATCGCTTCGGGGAGGTGATAATTCAAACATACACATGAATGAAGATATCTTTTTTATGTGCATAGAATGGTAAGAAATTAAATAATGGATTATCTTTTAATAATGAAAAATATGTCATGAATATCATACATAAACCTTATTTCCATCATTATAACCAGTCATGAGAGACGTTTATGGAAAATGAATTACATCGGTTCATGAAGTGGTAAACCGTCATACACACAAACGATTATTTATTTTCCCATTTTATGGAATTAGATATGAATATAGGTCATTAAAGTAACATAATAATGTATCAGTATATATAGGATACTAGATTTATTATTTTATCATAGTTGAAAAAGGTTTGAGTGATGTGGAATAGTAAAAAAATAGAAATGTTTGATTAAAAACAATCCATCTTCTTTGTTTAATATCCTCTCTTTAACTCCTTATGACCACTAAAATATATTTTTATTAGTAAAAAAAGACCTCTATGATATGGTTAATTATACAAGAAAGATATTTATGTATGGAACTTGTGATCCAAAAGGGTTTTTAAGTGTGTTTAAAAGATAATAAGATGTTTCATTTTACAAGAGAGGGGAGGGGAACCCTTGGAATCTCTTAAAATATTAAATTAACCTAAGTTATTTTTCAATTCCAAATGGAAAAAAGTGATTTATTTAAAATATAAGATTATTTTGGGTAGAAGTACCTTTATCCAAAAATATTTAGATAATTTTTAACTAAATTTATACCTATAGCTTTAGACTTTAACACATATTTAACCCATTTAACTCATACTATGACAACATAGATTTTTAATCTATAAGGGTTAATATAGTTACTATAAAATTAAAAAATACCAATAAATGAATCGTGGATGATTTTTTTCAACATTATGCCAATAATGTTTTGGAATTTAATATTTTTAGGGATTTTTTCACATTTATTATATTATTATTTACTTTAAAAATAATTTATTTCAATTTTGAATATATTAATTACATTGAATTTAAAAAAAAATATAACAATATAACTTCAAAAACGTTTTTTATTATATCCATAAAATGCCTATAAAATATATAAAAATATTTTTTCATAATATTTATCTCAATTTATATTTATGTTGATATTTTTAGTAACACTTATTTTATATTTCCATTAATAGAATAATTATTGTATCAGTGTTGTGTCAGCATTTAAGGTAATTATTTATTGAATAAAAATTATAAATAAATTACCCTGGTGAATTTAAATATTTTAAATTTCAAATTAATTTTTATTGTTGAAGTTATCTTCTAGATAAAACTATATTAATAATGATATAGTTATTAATTATCTGAATGTGACATCATTTACTTTTCAATAAATAAATTATTATAAACATAATAATTTCATACAAGTGGCCCAAAAAGTCATAAATATGTTTATATCATGAAAATAATTTTATTAAGTTAAAAATGGAAACTTATATTCGTTAATAACCTATCTTTTTTCTGATGTCAACCCATAAGAGATATTTAAGGCAAAAAAAGTGATATTTTGGGACTTTCTTTGATTAAATAATTTATGAGATATTTTCATGGAATAGTGTCCCTTAAAACCAAAATTTAGATTATTAGATGTTAAGGGTAGAATTAACTTCATCAAATAAATTTTTTTTCACATGTTTGGTTCATTTTATGGTCTTATAATTTTACTTTTAACCAAAATTACCCATTTTACCATTTACTGTGGTAAGAAAAATTATTAAAGTTAATATTCATATTGCCCAAAAATAAAAGGAACCTATTTAATAAATTTTGAAATAATGATCCTAAATATTTAATCCATTTTTCAAAAATCAAAACACATAATTCTTAGAATTTAATTTAAATTTAAATCAATAAAACGTGATAAAAAATAGTTTTTCAAAAAAATGCATTTTTAAACATAAATTTTTTTATACTAAATTCAAGTATGAAATCCATTTTAAAACATAATTGTATTATTTTATTTTAAAATGACTTATTAAAATTTAAAACAAATAAAATACATTATTTGACCTTGTGAATACTTTAAAAAATATAATTTTGAATAAAAAACTTGTATTTTTCACTATTAATGGAAAAATCAAAATGTTCAGAAAAATTATTACAATTTCACCATAGGAAAGTTTTTACATGATGATTTCAAAAATGAAGTTAATTTTATCAAATTAATTTTTTAAAATCTTCAGAAATTTATTATATTATTTTTACATAAAAATTACAAAAAATATTTTTTAAAAAATATATTTTTTTTGAAGAATTAAATGACTTTTAGAAAAATATAGTATAAGTTTAAAGATAAGTAATTAATTCATTATAAATGAGAAATATAAAAACATATTTCATAATTATGTTATTACTATTAATTCCCAGCAATTTCACAACTAGGTTATAACAGTCACATTTATATAATAAGATTTCATTGTTCGTTTAAGCTCTATGTTATATATCTTGTACGTTTTCAAACATAGTATTTCCTTTCAAAATATTTTGATTTTACACAGAATCATTTCATGTCTATTTAAATATTTTTCGGTTTACAAATAGCTTTGGATCTTCTCTTCACATCACATTCAATGTATGAGTCTTCTTCATATATCCTATTTAATATGTTTCACAAAGGAATAGATTTGTTTCTATATTCATACTGAGTTATTCCACCATCCATATTAAATGTCTTCTAAAATTTCCCCTAGAACAATGGTTTTCATGGTAATAGTAATTGTAATAATAACCATTACACTTATTTTGTTCTTGATAATTTGGTTTCTCATACTTTCAACCAGATTCATAATAAGAAATATATTCTAAAGCTTCAGATAAAAATTTATAAATGTTTCCCTATGTCCCGAAAAAATAAAACATGTTTATATACCTTCTTTAAATTCTCAATTAATATCCATTACCTTTTTTAGGTATTTTATATAGTCTATTTTCATCATTTACTAGATTTTATCCTTTCTTGGGAATTCCCATGGCTCAATTCATCTCGTGCCTTTGATAATTCAATCATATCCAATACCATATTTTCCTATAGTACAAGGCTTTAGTAAATGAAAATATTCTCATTATCTTCTTCTGATGAGGAATAATGTTCTACTTCTCATCATTAACTACTAAAATGTAATCAAATAATAAGTAAAAATCATCATTTATTTTAGTATTACCCTCAGTATAAGATTTTTTCACTTCTCTCATAGATGATTTCATGACATCTTAAAAAAATGACCTTATTTTAATTCAATTAAATTTGAGAATTCAGTTCATTCTTGAGAATCTTCCAACTAATCATCTCATCATCTAATTCTTGAGTGAGTTTTTATAACATGTCACTTTGCATTTCCTCACCCAATTTTTTCAGGTGTTCAATAAGATCATATTTCTTGGATTTAAAATAATGAATTTCTTTTGAGTTTTGATTCTTCCATTTTGAATCAACTTTGAGTTATTTTATTTTTTATGCCAATACTTCTAATTCCTTAAACTGAGAAACATTATTTTACTATAAATTTGTAGCCACTTCAACATGTTTCTTTTTTAATCTCTTTAACTTATCAATATCAATATTTAAAAAAATATTGTGATCTCATGATACTTGTTTTTTCTTTAAACGTAATATTTTCATCATTAAATTATTAATCCATCCCATATAACCAGAGGAATACTAACTTTATTAGATACATTTTGATATCCTCATTATTAATATATATAACCTTACATGGACTACTAGTTTCCTCATCCATTCCTACAGTGTCATTGAAAAATGAAACAAATTCACAATCAGAATCTTGCATTCATTCCATTTATGGGTTAATAATCTCCTTCAAATGGATATCACTCTTTCCATATTAAGTTCTAGAATATAGAATTTCACTAGACTTATGTTACTTCTTTAAATGTATTCCATTAGACATGTCACAGAAAACCTCAATAGAAACCTGAAACATTGACTTTAACAATAATTTGGATGAAATCAGAGAACAAAATCCAGTAAAATAAATATATAACTATGATACCAATTATTAGGCCCAAAAGGTACTTAGGTGAGATACACCGTGAGATGGGATAAATAAGGGTATGGAACTTTTTCTAATTTTAATATCTTTTCCTTATTCTCACAATTCCATAGTGGATCATAACCTCTTAATTATAAAGGTCATTTATGTTTACTCTTTGATGTTTCTGATTCCCTAATTATCTTACCTTCCTTTTGTAATGACACAAATTTTTATCAAATGGAAATTTCTTCCTATAATTAGATCATATAGTATAAACCACATTAATTCAAATTTAGAACATAATCCATACATTATAAATGAATAATGCATAAAATAAGAAGTATTTATAGAAGTTAAGGAATATATACCAATAAAACAGTTACTTGACCTTAGGAATAGTAATATGACCCTTATAAATAGTAAACCATCTAAATGAATAGTAACCTCACCCATGAAAGAATAAATAAAATTTATGTATATTTTAATTGAATTTATGATATAATTATATCAATGTTTAAGTAAATGAATGTTTTAAAAATTATTAAATAAGTGTTGGTATTTTTGTAAGTCATAAATAATTAATTAAAATTTGTGATTAATTTAATAATTTAAAATAAAATATATTTACATAAAATTTATTCATAAATTAATATTTTATTTTCTTATTATTTTAAGGTTACTTTAAGAGAGCTTAATTAATTTTTCAAAGTGTTATAAAATCAGTTGTAATTTTAAAGTCTGTATTTTTCGAGTAAATAATGATTTAAATTAAAAATTAAAATTTTAATATTTATAAAATTATTCTCTTAAAATATATTTCATTATTTAATTATGAACATCAAAAAATGTTTAGGATGAATTTTTTGGATTTTTCTAAAATAATTGAATTTTTAGAATAGTAAAATATGGTAATTTACGGTATTTATACATTATAAGATAAATACACTATTAATTGAGTCATATCTAATGTAAGAACCATGATCTCAAACTATCATTAATTATTTTAAAATATTTAGTGATAATTCTTAAACTATTTATAGTCTTGAGCTAAAAAAATAAACTAATGAATAAATTAATGAGAAAACACCTCTCTCCTCCCTAATAGATACCACCCCTCTCCACCTCTTCTCCTAGAACCTTTAAATATTTTATCCTTGTCTATTTTATACCTAA